>NW_022260356.1:0-24883 GCF_009602425.1 Actinia tenebrosa | reverse complement strand
ACACGAGGCATTCCTAATTAAAAATATAGATTTATGACTAAATAATTACTGTCCGAAATAGTGTCTTTTGACTCTGTCACATAATACCATCTTAATATGTTTTTGGGGTACCCACTTCAACCGTTCAAAAAACCCTACCAATTCGCTACCAATCCTCCTTTTGACCTTTCAAGGCCCCCCATGTTCCACTGAAAAAAAAAAAATTGAGGAAAAAAATTGGTGCGTGACGTAATCACAGCTGTCACGCTTCAGTCACGTAGGTCTCTTAAAATCAAGCAACCGCTTTCTAGTAAAACAGATGGCTCATTAGTAGTCGTGCAGAGGAACAACATGGCTGGCATTGTGTGGTGTTCGTCAAGAAGGATATGTAGAAGGCTTGATCATCGAATTTTTACACCAAATAAGCTTCGAGTGAGTAGAATTGACAGCTAAAGAATATGTTTTATATTCAGCTTATTTTTTTAAAGATCAACATAAAATTCGTAGAGCTACAAATTGGGCAAATACATAATAGTAAAAATGAAGCTTATCTTGATACTTCTACACGTGATTTCAATTTTCTGATATTTGTCTTTTCGTTTCCAATTCAAGGTTCTGAAAAACTATAGTTTCAATGCTGGTTTTGAATTTATGGGTGTTTATGTTTTTCTTTGTTGTATGATCATGTTTATTTCCCTTGGGATTTTGTTTTGTTGTGATCTCATACCGTCCTACATTACGTGTGCTTGGGGTCACCATATTCAAGTTCCATTTCTATTAACCTCACCAAGTGTATTTTTTCTAATTCTTGGAGTCACAACAAAGGAAGTCACTTCTCATTTTTGAATTTTTTGTTGTTGTTTTTTTTTTGTTTATTTATTTTATTTTATTTATTTATTTTTTTTTATTTTTTTTATTTTTTTGACCAATACAGGCTGGGATTTAGTGCAAGGCGTTTTTCCTAATAAGATATTCTTTCCCACAAAAAAATGATCCATATATATATTAAATGTTATGGTTCAGCAAAACAAACAAGCTCACATAACGTGTTGTAAAGCTTTGAGTGTAAAGTCATGCTGGTTTCTTCACACTAGGGGTAGCCTACACAGTCAGTCTTAGTCTGTTGTGCAAATGCTGTGTAGGATGCTACACTAGAGATGGGAGCCTTAGAATTGAATTTGTGAGATAGTTACAGCTGTAGTTGTGATCTGATGTACTGGGGATGGTATTACCTCTATTAAAAAAAAAAAAAAAAAAAAATTATCAAAAAATTATGATTCCTCTAGAATTCATGACCGAATTGTTATTTTATTAAGATCATTGTTGAGCTGGGACTGGGATGATCTTCACTCCCCATAGAGGATTCTGTTTTCAGAAAGTTGGCCACAAGAGACTCACAGTTTTTTATCCTTGCAGTTTTCTACCAGTTGTTCCAAATTAGCAAGATTTTATGACAGCCCAGATGAAGCTATTAAAGATGTACCCAGTAACTCAAAATTATTAGTTGGAGGTATGCAGTGTTGTGTGTTTTTTTTATTAGGCCAAACGAAAAAATTAGTGTGTTTCCTGTTGCATAAGAAAAATAATTGGGGTCGGTAGGTTGGACTTTTTTTACTGATACAACAATGGAAATGAGCTTACTGGGAACCCTGTGGAGCATTTGGGAATGAAAAAATATTAGGGTCAGCAAAAATCGGAAAGAAAATTAGGATCAGTTGCAGTCAACAGAAAACACACTTTTTTTTGTTTGGCCTTATTATATAGTTTAAAAATTAGGCATGCTCTGATTTGTCGAGAACTGTGCTACACTGTACAGTATTTTAATGAACAGAGCACAGTTTCTGGGGTTACTGAAATGAGTGCTATTAGTTTCTTCACTATTCATTTTTGTTTTACAGGGTTTGGACTTTGTGGAATACCTGAAAATTTAATTGATGCTCTTCAGAGATCTGGGGTCAATAATCTTACCTGCGTGAGCAACAATGCTGGGTGAGAAAATGTTTCAAAATGACTACAGTATATAAAACCATTATACATCTTTTTGCCTCGGGTGCAATGTCCTCCCATTCCAGACCATGTGTCATTTCCTATAGTATTATTTCTTTATGTAATGGTTGCACCTGAGAAAACACACGAATAGTTACTGAATGAGAAACTGTCATTGAAAAAGCTATGGATGCAATATTGTGGCTATAATATTAGGTATAAAACTATTAATTACAGTGCAACTCAATTTTGAGGACAACCTTACTAAATGATAATAATTCCTTCTTTTTCTTTGGAAAATATTAAAAAATATTTAGCCATGATAAAATATATATAACAAATAAAATAAAAATACAAAAAGTAATAATAATAAAATAAATAAAAAAATATCGTGATATTCATAGATTTTTTAATTTTTTAGAGTGGACACCTTTGGTCTTGGTTTGTTACTCAAGACAAAGCAAATAAAGAGAATGATATCTTCTTATGTTGGTGAAAATGCTGAGTTTGCTCGTCAGTATTTGTCTGGGGAACTTGAAGTAGAGCTCACACCTCAGGTAGGATCAAGAATTGGATGCAGTCCATATACCAAAATTCAAGGTGGCTTACAGGAATGGAATGGAGCCACCAACCCTTGCAGGAATATTTAAATATAGTGTAGATTCTAGTGTTGGGTGGTTTATTGACTTAAGCTTTTCTGCCAAAATTTTCAAAACTTGCAAACAGGTAGAAACTAAATATTTGATACAGCATCGTATTTCTAACAGTAATACATTTATTAACCCCAATTCTGTACCTCATGAAGTGCCATCCCAAGTACATGTACCTCCACATGAGTAACTTTATGTTTATGATGTGTTGTCTTCATAAGAAATCCTGTGTTTCTGCATTTGTGCTCAATATTGCTAATGGCTTATTTCAGGGGACGCTTGCTGAGAGAGTAAGGGCCGGAGGGGCAGGCATCCCTGCATTTTACACACCAACTGGATATGGGACCTTGGTACATAAAGGTGGGGCACCAATCAAATATAACCAAGATGGCACTGTCGCTATTGCTAGTAAACCAAGAGAGGTGGGTATGCAACATATGAGCAAATGAGCCAAGATAGCGCAATGCGTCATACTATTATGGGTTCAATCCTTGGACCCTGTATCATGTGAGTAGAGTTATTTGTTGGATCTCCCTCCTATGCTACAAGGTTTTCTCTTTAGTTTCCTAATAGGCCCTTTGCAGCTAACGGTCACGTGTTTGTACTGGACTGCAAAATTTTTGTTTTTACATTAAATTGGTGATTCTTTTTAGCTGCTTGTAAAGAACTGAATGAAAACATGTGTATCCAGTGTGTTTTGAAATGCAGTTTTATTACGATCTCTCGAAAGTTTGAAAGTTTGAAAGTAGAAAGTTTGTTTGCAGTCCAGTAAATTTCACCCATGGGAATCAAAATGTTCATTCATTTGCTCTCAGTGAATTAATCAGCACGTGATTGCTTAGCTGCAAAGGGCCTATTTCCAGGTGATTTGGAGTCTAGGAATGCAATGCATTGTTGGTTTTTTTTACAGTCAAGATTTCCAAGTATTTTTTTTATTATCTCTAGTCTAAACAAAATATTTTCCACTACCATCAACAAATTAATATGCCATTTCTAGAAGATATTTGATGAATCTTTTCATGGATCAGTTTTATTTTCAAGTAAAAGCTGTTGGCGAATTCATTCGAGGGGCGTTAAGTGAAATCACCTAGTTTCCTCTTTTTGAAGCATTCCTGGACAGGAAGCTGGTGTACAAGCATCTAAACTCCTCTACTGTATATCCCACTACTAGTCTGAGAAGAAAGATTCTATTGTACCAGCTATATGTGATTATTCTATTATCAGTCGACTGTCAATAGAGAGGATATGCCATTGTAGCAGTCAATCAGCTGTTCTGTTAACATTTCTTGAGCAGCAATCTACATGCCGACCAAAAACTTTGCTTCTTTTTGAATATTTTTTGTGTAAAATATTTGACGGGACCTCAGAGTTAATGTTTTAAATAGGTCTTCAAGCCTTCACTAATTAAACATTGGAGAAAACATTTCTCTTCAAATATTGAAGAGCAATCGATCAGCACTCATTGCTTTAATGGCCTATCCTTTCTATTGACAGACTCAGATAATTACGAGTTCTGTAATGTAAGCTAGATAAAATAGCATTCATGACATCTTACTACCTGCATTCTTTACAGTCAAGAGATTTTAATGGGCGACACTTCATAATGGAAGAAGCCATCACAGGGGATTTTGCCTTGGTTAAAGCATGGAAAGCAGACAAATCTGGCAACTTAACATTTAGGTAAGTGTCAAAAAAATAGAACTGCATTTTTACTTTTACTTAATTTATAACAGTATAATGTGACTTCAGCTTTAAAAACTGGACTGATTTGCACTGCAACACTGCTTCATCTATTGTTATTAAAACACATGAAAGAGTATAGTTTCATTTGTTGCTTGTAGAGTAACATTAATGGTTGATAAGGTATTTGCTTGATTAATTCTTTTTGATGGTTACTGTTGTAACACCCATTTTATTTATTTTTTTGTAGGAAATCAGCACGCAACTTTAATGCTCCGATGGCAAAAGCTGCCAAAGTTACCATTGCAGAGGTAATAGTATAACCCAGTCAATTAAACTGTATTAGATTTTATTTGAGAATTTGGCCGAGGGCTGGTATAGCACAATAGGACTCGAGGTCCTCTATGAGGTACATACACCAATCCCACCCCTTAAGAACCCCTAACCCAACCCACAAATCAACCCGTTAAGAAATCATTAGTAAAGGCCAGACACCGAGGGTGGTCACTGCCAGGGTTTTATTACGTCCTCAGTGGTTCTTTTATGTCCCTCCAATACAGGGTTAGATAGTGTGGAGAGATGGGGCCTACGGTTTAACGTCCTTATACGAGAAGACGCAAAGGTCTAACCATTTGCAGATGTAATTACAAAGGCAGCACCTTCTCCTCAGTTATTTTAAGACCCTGAGTGTTGGTCCGGCCGGGAATCGAACCCCGGTCTCCCGCACAATATTCCGGCACCCTACCAACTGAGCCAACCGGTTGTCGGTTAAAGATGCATACATGTCATTATGTAACAGATGTTTTTAATCTTGCAAAACCAATCTTACAGGTTGAAGAAATTGTCGAGGATGGAGAAATCCCAGCAGAAGATGTGCATGTTCCTTGTGTTTATGTACACCGTGTCATCAAAGGAGAAAAATATGAGAAAAGGATTGAGGTAAATACTGTATGTTTTGATACTTGGAGCTGTAATAGTTGGTGTAGTGGTAGTACACTCAGCTTTCGATCACCTCTGGGGTTCTGGTTTCTGCTGCAGTACTCAATCATCATTGTTTATTTCCAGGGTAGAACTTAATAGCAAGTGGCTAACAAACCTCACAGAGGCCTGCGTTCCATGATCAAATTGGAATTTAGGAGTTGATTTTTGTGGAGGGAGGTAAACTGGAGAACCCAGAGAAAAACCCTCAATGAGGCATCACATCACCTGTCAGATTGTTATTTGTTTCTCGTCAAAACAACTCTTAATGAACTGTTTTGAAAGATCATTAATTTTGTGAGATATATACATAGTCCTGATATCACTAAAGCTGCTAGACCTTTTAAAGGGAGGCTCTGCTGAAAATATGTCAATCAAAGGATACAAAGAGATAGTTAATATGAGGCTCATAAGAAATTGTTTATTTGTGTATTGGCCACCAGCTAGTTAGCTCAGTTAGTAAGAGCATCGATCGGTCTGTTGTGCAGGAGATGGTGGCTCAAGCAGACCAACACTCGGGTCTTAAAATAACTGAGTAGAATATGCTGCCTTTGTAATAACATCTGCAAATAGTTAGGCTTTGAAGTGGCTCGGGTGACCATGTCAATGGCAGTCCTGTCCCCAATCAACTAGAAACGTTAAAAGAGGACCACAAACTTATCAGTTGATTTGATGTCAAGTATTATCCTCTTTTTGAAATGTTGATTAATTGATCTGTGTGTTTGTTTTATCAAGCGATTGACACTGACTAAAGATGATAATGGCAAGAATGAGGCCAAGTCGCTAGCCTTGGAGTTTAGAGAAAGAATCATCAAACGAGCTGCCCTGGAATTCAAAGATCATATGTATGGTATCCTTGACAACCAATGGCATACTCAGTATACCTGAAATTTACCATTGTGTGTGCCTGCGTGTGTAAGTCAGCTTGATTAAATAATCTTGACATGATCCAGGGCTAATTTAATCCATATTTCATGGTATTTTTCTCCAGGATCTCAAAGCTAATACGCACTTCTAAACTCTGAGTTGTAACACTTGTGCACAGACGTGCTGCGTCTTACCATTTCCGACACCCCTGTTCACAATTAGTTGTGCCATCAACTTCGTATTTTGTATAAATGTAGAAAAATGACGATGCCATGAACGAGCATTTTGGCAGTTGGATTAACAACTATCTCGCAAGCTGACTGATTCAAAAGTTGTCATGAATACACCCTGTTACCTTGGGTGTAATATTTTCCCACATCAGACCATGTGTCATTCCCTATAGTATAGAATATGATTTCTGCCATAGTTAATAGCTATTAACTATAGTTATTAACTATGTTTCTGCTTAATTTGCATGAGAAGACCCATGAATATGGAAACAACTCAAACAAGGAATCTCATTCTGTAGAGAATAACAAATGTTCTAAAATGGGAAAACAAAGGGCTCAAGGTACAGAAATCTATACTGTACCGTTACCGTGCTGCTCCACGAAATCTACTTCAATAACTGTCAATCACAATTCTGTACTGTCCATCAATAACCCTTAACTGTCATTCAGCAAATCTTGGTATTGGTATGCCGATGTTAGCGAGTAATTACATTCCTGAAGGCATGACTATTAATCTACAAAGTGAGAATGGAATCCTTGGCTTGGTAAGTAAATTTGTGCAGCATGCAGCTCCTAATACATACATCGTTCGTACATTCCAGTACTCCTTCTTACAGTTCTGTTCAATGACCACGAATGATAGTTGCAAGTCGAGGTTGGATGAACGTATAGTTTTTCTGTGCGCAGCAACTCCAACCTGACTTGGAACCAGACAATGGTGTATTTTAGCGTTGTCAGTGATCTTGTTGGTCAACTTTGTTTAAACATACAAACCTACTTGTCGTATTTAGAATGCTTTCGGTTGTTTCTTTGTTTACTGGGAATAGCAATGAGTTGTACACCTCAGTATTCTCTCACTTCAGTGTCGATAGTAATGCTAATAACACTGAGTTATGAGGAAAAGTATGGTGATTATAGTGATAGTGATAGTGATTTTTTCCATATTTTCAGGGTCCATTTCCAAGACCAGGAATGGAAGATCCAGACCTGATTAATGCAGGTGAGAAGAGTTGCATAGCTAGAGTCCCAGAGTTCTGGCAGGGAGGGGCGTGGATGGGCGTGCGCGCACGGTTTGGAGGCAAATAGTGCTGCATCAAGTATTCGTAGTAGACTGAGAGTGTTTGATTGATTGGAATTTTCTCACAGGCAAAGAAACAGTGACTGTAAGACCAGGCAGCTCGTTCTTTTCGAGTGATGAATCATTTGCAATGATACGCGGGTAAGTTGCATCGAATGTGTGATGATATGAGAACTCCTTCGTCAGCGTGTGTCAGTTTATTGACGCGTTTTCTGTGTTTGTTGAATTGCGTTTGCGTTTGCGAGATTACCGATTGATGCAACGCCAGTTCATAAACAAAGGTTTTCTCCTCTCCTCTCCTCCAAACTACTACCTCAATACTTTCTCCCAAAGTCACAAATCGTTTCTCAAGACTCTTCCCATCTTTGAAATTTTCGTACTGTTTTCCCTTCCATTTGAATGGTACAATAAATATGGATGTAAAGTCACTCGAACAAAAATCGTATTACCAAAAGCTCTGAGATGTAGGAAACCCCGCGAATGAGAAAACGCGTGACTAAATGTTTTTATCTTCAGAGGACACATCGACCTTACAATCCTCGGCGCCATGCAAGTATCACAGTTAGGAGACATCGCTAACTACATGATTCCTGTAAGTAACATTGTATTTACTGCATGAGTTGTTTGCTTCATAGTCACACTAAAAATCGAATTGTTTCATTGAATTTCATTGCGTAGGGCAAGATGGTCAAAGGCATGGGTGGAGCAATGGACCTCGTGTCCTCCCCCTCTAAGGTCATCGTAACCATGGAACATACGGCAAAGGTATGGCGTCATCATTTGATATCTAATAATATTCTATCACAGACAGACAGACAAATGGGCTGAGTAGACAGACAGACAAACAATTTGTCTACTCTCTGCTTCTAGCGTTTAGATTCTTATTAGTTTCTGGTGGATTTTTCCGCACTTGCAGGGAGACAAACACAAGATTCTTGAGAAGTGCACCCTACCCCTGACGGGGACTGAATGTGTCAATATGATCATCACTGAAAAGGTACGTCATGACGACATGATTTTATGGAATGTACGGAGAAAACTGGTACCGTGTTGTGTCAGTCAAAGCGTGAAAAGATCAATCGCATGACTGAAACGTCAGGTCAGTCACGGTACGGAATTAACGACATCCCATGAACCAATCACATAACACGATATCACTGGTCAGCAAATGAAAATGTGCGGACACCGTAACGTCACGGCCACGGTACGGCACTTATGGTTGGCCAAAATACGGGGTGTGGAATTCTGATCGTCCAACAATTTCCCGCCTCTCAATTTGAGAGTCAAACTGCATTCTGTGATTGCATCATCCTCTTCAGATCTCCAGTATTGTTTATTGTATTCTTTCTTGACTTCTTTTTCCTCTTGGCTGTCTGTAGTGTGTTTTCGATGTTCATCCCGAGCAAGGGTTGATCCTGAAGGAACTGTATCCTGGCGTCTCGATTCAAGACGTACAAACATCTACGGGCTGTGGCTTCGAGGTAAGCACATATCATAATTTTAACTCTCCTCAGTTCCTATAAGCAATGAAAAAAGTTTTTTTTTTCGGTGTAAGCACATTTTTGATCGTTTGAAGCTATTGTTCCAGCCACCATTACTCCAGTCCCGCGTGAAAAAGGTCCTTGTGTTAGATTTCTTACGTTAACATCTTATCGATATTACTGTACTTTATCTTTGGCCAGATTTCTCCTGACTTAAAGGAAATGGGACAGATTGGAGAAGAGGACTAGAAGATAGAAAGTACGACTAAATCAATTGAATATGAATTTTCACTAACATTATTTTAGAAATCCTTATTCTATTATTTCTTCTTTTTGCGCGAAACTCCACCTGGAATGTGGTCTACTATACTATTCCAGTTGTGGGCTGAACAGACCGAGCTGAATTTTACGATTTTTTTTATGCATGCCCTTCCACTAATGATAAAATCCAAGTATGTGGCTCAGAGTATAATGGTATAACACAGCTTTATCATTTAGCTGTTAAAAATGAAGGGGTCTGTCAATGGTGTTCTTGAATGTCACGCAACGTTTCACTGGCTTCGTAAGTGTTGCGTGACAGCCCTAAATACGTCTACAGTTTATAGCATTATAGGGCATGCTCGAAGTCCCTCGACTTTCCTCTGCCTAAAACACCGATTCTCACACTCAGGGTTTAGGACTTAATATGGGATAGGGGTTTCAGAGTCAATTGTTTCCATTTTTGCATTGTGATGTATTTTGAGTGGAATGGGGTAAGGTTTTTGTCCCCTTTAAATATTTATATTGACTTGAAAAAGTATACATTGTTCAAAAACTTGATGTAATCATATTTTTTGAGGCATAAATAAATTATGAACGAATACAAAACATTGTACGGAACTCTCATGAATTTCTACAGAAAATAGCTCTGCGGATAATCTATGGTTACGAACTACCCTACGAGGCCTTAAGTCTCTCGGGGCTAGAGACTATTTCAGTGTAGGGAACGCCACTGTAAGACCTTTTTTTGACAAAATTGTCTTAAATAAGTCTGATAACTTGCACCGTTTATTGCCATTTAATTAATACAAATGAATATAGTGTTACTCAACCAAAGCAAAGACGTTTTACTGTTCCCTTGTGCGAGACCAATTGATATAAAAACAGAATGGATAACTAGCTAAAAACTAGTGTGAGCTGCGTCTGTGTTTCTAATGAAACAGTAATAAAAGGGTAAGTTTTAAATCGTGAAAAAATGAAAAAACTTACTAAAACTTACTCATCTTTTCACGGTTACCCTTTTATCATTACTGATATAAGAACAGCTTCATGATTGCAGGCGCACTAAATTACGATAAATTTGATTTATTTTAGTAAGTGTAGATATTATTTATTGTACATTTAACTGATTCATAGTATAATTATTTTTATTTATTTATTTTGTATTCAAGCAATTCGGTGAGGATCACATCCGATTTGACAGTGTTATTGAATGGGAGTTCACGTTCGAATGAGCATGGCTAACAGCCAATCAGAATCTATCATATATAATCGCACAATTTGCGGGGGGTCCAGAACAAGCTTTCTAGCAATGTTTCGCAGACGGTATTTACGAAGAAAATTCCGGATGTGACGCAGGCTAGCCTTTGGTTGCAGGTAGATTTTCAATGAAGCATTTATCCCTAGTGACGTCATCGCCACAGTTTTTTTTTTTTTTTTTTTAGTAATTTTTTCATAAAAATCGTGGCGATTAGTTGGATGCTTTTATTACTTTGATCGTTACCGGGGGGAAAAAAGAAAGGACATAGAAATATTTGATAGTTTTGGTGGTAGACTAAAAAAATCTTTCTGGTCCGTATGGGGCTCGAACCCATGACCTTAGCGTTATTAGCACCACGCTCTGCCGACTGAGCTAACGGACCCAGATGAAAATAATCGATCTTTAATTAGAGTTTTCTTATTATTCTGTGGAAGTACTTGAAGAGTTTACATTTTGAAAACATTTTAACTAGTTACTTGGTTAAAAAAAAACTGTTGAAACAGACAGGACGGTGGACTCATAATTTTGCAGACAAAGAAGCTTCCGTTTTTCGTTTTAGAGACCAATAGTAACTCATTCAGAAAGTACCTGTTTTAAAAATATTTATCATTTTAATTAATTAACTTTTAAATGTGCATTCCATCATGGTTTGTTTCATTTATATACACCAATTAAAAAACGTCGCGTTCAAAAAGTTTGAATCATCGAAACTAAGACCGAAGGGTGTTCTGGGTAATCTAAATCCTGGGCATTTGAAGAGTGTTTGCATACAGACACATGTGGAGAGTGACAAAATGCTTTGTTTGGTAGCTTAACGCGATGATCTAGAGCTGCAAAACTGCAATATGTATAACATGAGCTTTATTAACTGTTTACCCAGAAAACCTTTCGGACTTGGCTTCGATAAGTTTCTTAATCCGACAACGTTTTTTAATTTGGTGTATATGCCTTCCATGCTTTGTTTTTGCTTAGGTTGCTATCAATAGACGTCACTTCCGGTAATAGCTGCGTTTTTGATGGCTTGTAGAATCTTGGAGGTTGTTTTGATCTCTTGTTTTCTGGTTTGATATCGTGAAAATAGTCAAATGCAATAGTTTGAAGACTTATTTTGATATGTTTTGACTTAGCATCCGCTAGTTGCCCCTCAGTCAACCGCTTGTTTGCCCCCCTGTCAACTCCAAAAAGTCACGTGATTGATAGTAAGCAATAGGACCGCCCTCTAGAACACGCTCATCAAAACGTTGCTTTTTACTATTTTCTTTTTTTTTTTTTTTTTTGGCTTGTTTGTAAAAAATATTAAGACTCTGATGCTCTCCGAAACTATAAGACGCAGCATTTGGGCGCAGGAAAAGTGTAAATATTAATAGAGATCTTCCGTAGATTGATAGCGGGATTTCTTGATGTACATACGATTTGAATAAGCATCATTGATTGATAGAATGAAGGGATTTACCCCGGGAAATAAAAAATACTAGTCAAAGTGTAATAGTCAAATAAACACAAAAGAAAACAATGGATTTATCTATAGATCTCTAGTGACTCAGTAAAAAGAAGGTTCTGGTCCGTATGGGGCTCGAACCCATGACCTTAGCGTTATTAGCACCATGCTCTGCCGACTGAGCTAACGGACCGAACTTAGTTGATGTCTATGAAACCTCTAAGACAAGACATATTATCCGAACTGCGATTAAAATAACTTGATTTGTAGAGTATTCTTAGTTTCCTCTGCATTCAGCCGTCATGATACACACGAGCGCTCTCCACGAAGGACCCGCAAGGATCTGGGACAGAAACTAATGACTTGTGTTCGCATCAAAAACGGAAACAACTACGGTGTATTTAGTTTACGTCTAACTTTTATGCTACGATCATTGTCAGGTCCTTAGCAGGCAAAAATTACTCCGTTTCTAGCACTTTGCTAATGGAGTTGTGTAAAGCCTACGTCTTATGGACCATAATTACAAGGGAAAAAGAAAAGATAACGAAAGCCCCTGGAGAGATTCGAACTCTCGACCCCTGGTTTACAAGACCAGTGCTCTAACCACTGAGCTACAGAGGCTTTGATTAAAATATGAATTTAATCTAAACATTTTATTATTAACAGCTTAAACTTTCTTCTTACAAGTTGTTTCTATGGAAACTTTTACCATTCTTGGAGAAATCTGTAGCACGAGAGCCTGCCATGCTATTTGGTCGGTGGCTCGTGATTTGCTAAGACAAATGTTCTGATCAAATTTCATTTAAACTTTATACTGTTGCTTTAAAGCTTCAATAATAAAGAAATCACAAGATACAGTTAAAAAAAACCCTACCAAATTAAAGACAAAGCCTTTATGACATTCGAAACCAATATGGTGGCTATGACGTCACATCGGGTGTGTGTGCCAACCAACCACACCTTTTAAAGTTTTCATACATTCTCGGTTAATTGTGAATAATTGCAAACCACCTATACCGTGGCAATCAGCAGACATACAGACTTTTTTGAGTTTGATAAACAAGATGTATTCTGGTTTAGCTTGGATACAAACAACTCCATGGAAGGTAAGATGAGCAAAAAATGTTTGTACATAAGCTAGACCAGAATACACCATGCTTGCTATCTCAGAAAAAGTCTATTGAGCTCTTGGCGCAATTTCAGTTTCCAAAGCACTGCGGCTAGGATATTTCACTTGCGCCATTTCTCTGTCATTTAAAGCCCAAGCTCCAGCGATTAGAGAAAAAGTCCAACAAGTGTGTGAAGTTACGGTGATCAAACTACGACTTCAGGCTTCCGTCTTTGTATTAGGATTAGTTCCAAGTCTTCGCAGGCTAAACATGTTTTTGATCATGACAAGGAGAAAAAAAGTCAAGTCAACGAAAGCCCCTGGAGAGATTCGAACTCTCGACCCCTGGTTTACGAGACCAGTGCTCTAACCACTGAGCTACAGAGGCTTTGTGATTTGATACATTCAGTATAAACAGTTTAAGAACTTCTCTTCACTTGTTTCTATAGAAACTTTTACCATTCTCGAAGAAATCTGTAGCATGAGAGCCTGCTATGCCATTGGTTCAGCGGCTTGTTTGCTAAGACAGATCACTATAATTGATTCTAAACTTTAATTGATAATGTTGCATCCTTAGACCTTCTTTCTGGAGTGCCTCATTATTCATATTATAAAGATAAAGAAAAGATAGAAGATACGCACAGCAAAGCCAAACCAACGACAACTAACTTAACACATCCAAATCCAATATGGCGGCTATGACGTCACTTCGGGAACCAAAGAATAGCGTTTAATTTGCTGACAGCACCTATTTATATAGGTGTCGTCTCGCAGACATAAACCTTTCCTGAGTTTGATAAACAATATGTGCTTTGGTCTAGCTTGAGTATTAGCTAACAACACCATAAAAGGCAAGATGAGCAAAAAATGTTGGTATCGAAGGTTAGACCACAATGCATTATGCTTGCTATTTCAGAAAACAGCTTAGGGCTCTTGGCGCCAGTGCAATGGGGGTAGGATATTGAATTTGAGTCATTTCTAACCGCCTCTCTCCATCGGTGCCCTATCTCTCCATCATCGATTTTCAGGTCCTTTTTTAAAAATAAGTCGAAACGAATTGTTCGAGGTCACTGGGAAATACGTACGGCTTCAGGCTAAGCAGCTAGGCCGCGTCACCAGCGAAATTGTCGATTATTATTTCTACGATAAAGTAATATAAAAGATTGTGCTTCTCTTCATGTCTTCCAGCTTCAGGCAAAAATGACTTTTCTTTCATTTAACGTTCGAAATCTAGGACATTGCTATAAATTATATCCAAAAATATGTGACACTCAAAGCCCCTGGAGAGATTCGAACTCTCGACCCCTGGTTTACAAGACCAGTGCTCTAACCACTGAGCTACAGAGGCTTCGATAAATTATAAATCCTAAATAAGCAATTTATTGACCACTGTTTCTCACCACCTCGTTACCATAGTAATTTTGTTATCCCAGATACCATCCCATTCTTAGTTAGGGAGCTTGCTGCAAGCACTCATGCGCAAATGTATGCGTGAGTGATGTGATAAATCAGCTCGTCATACTCATTTTCCAATTCAATTTTCGAACAAGTGGTCTCTTGAGTATTATTTTACCTTGTTTTCAATTAAAAGTTAGAGTCAATCCAAAAGGTTTAAAATGGAAAAATGCATTCCTCAGTCCATTTTAATATTTGTGCAGAGATTTTAAATTTAGGGTCGTGTTTGTGTATTTAGGTTTTGATTGACCTTGGATTGAAGAATTTAAGAAACACAACAATTAAGGAGGTATAAGCTTTTGGTCGGTCGGAGCCAAGATAATTTGTTTCTTGTTTGAAAAAGACATTGACGTTACGTCTTTTCCATTTCTCATTGAATTTGAACAAAATGTATTTTTGTTTCAATAGCCAGTACGTAGTAGTCGGGGTTGGAAAATTAATATCAATAACCGACGTCAGAGAAAATATTCTGACGAAGTTCCCAAAGTGACGTCATAGCCGCCATATTGAATTCCGATAGTTTTAGGGCTTGGCCGTTGGCTTCTTTGTTCTTTCGACTGTGTTAACTATATCTTCTGTGATTTCGTTCTACTGCGTGGGAAAAGTGGCCAGAAAGAAAGCACTGAACAATATAAAGGTAGAAAATCAAGCAGCTCATTTCTCATGGGCCGGGAAGCAAGCCACTGACCCAATAACATGCAGGCTCTCGTGCTACAGATTTCTTCAAGAATGGTAAAGGTTTCCATAGAAACAACTCGTAAGAAGTAGAAGTTATTTATAAAAAGTTTAGAATGAACAAACTTAAACATCGAAGCCTCTGTAGCTCAGAGGTTAGAGCACTGGTCTTGTAAACCAGGGGTCGAGAGTTCGAATCTCTCCAGGGGCTTTATAGACTTTTCTTTTTTTCTCCTTGTCATGATCAAAAAGATGTTAAGCCTGCGAAGGCTCTTACCAGCAAAAATAGGAAAAAAAGTGATGCCTTATTTGTTGCATGCTTACTTATTTCTTGCTACTTCAAGCTGACTGTTGGGTTGCAAGCATTGCCAAAAGAAACATGCATGGCGGCCATCTTGGAATTAGCTATTTCGAAAATGAGAGTTTTTGAATTCCCGTTAGCGAAGGTACGTTTGTTATTGGGGGAAGGGGGAAGTGCTGGGACTTCAAAGGGGAGATTCATCAGCTACAATTTGAGCTTTTTGAAGGAACAGAAATTCATCAAAATATCACAAATGCCCCTCAAAACCGGCTCTGGAAAGTCGCATTTCCGAAGGGTCTCAATTTCAAAATTTTCAAGGAGCATGCCTCCGAAACCCCTCTCGTTTGCCTCAGAAAACAATTCAGTCTCTCGCTACGGCCCTGCCTTGTTGACTTGATAGAAAGGTTATGAATTTCTTACTGAGCAAAACAAAGGGGCTACGACCATTTTTAAACAGTTTCACTGCGAATCCCCCAGCTTCACCCCCCTCCCCCCTCCCCATAAAAAACGTACCTTCCCTTACTTTCTACAATTCCCAGATAGCTGCGGTCAAGTCGCTTTTAATTGCACTCTTATGGTTAAAATAAGTAAAATGATTAAAATAGAACAGCAATTTTCAGTAGAATTTTTTGTGCTCCGCATACTATTAAATGCCGGATAAAAAATCAAATCTGAAATTTCGGAGAACAACCGATAGAGAATCGCTTTTATTGTTAGCATTCATTGTGAAACTAGTAGTTTTCTACTTCAAGGTATAAAAGACAAGCTTAATAGAACCATTAATCATCACTGGTTTTAAGTCTTAATTCAGACAGGATACATAAGACATTATGCAAACAAAACAGTTAGAAAAGTGAAACAACGGAAGTATTCTACAGGTGCAACGAATAACAAGCTACAATTAATGGTTGATATCAGTTATTTCATTTTTTTTAAACCTTAATCAGTGGAATTTCTCAAAATTATTCTTCAATTCGAAATTATATTTTAACAGAAGTTTTTATTCAAAGAGGTTACAAAAATTATGCGTTCATATATAAATATCACTACTTCCTATGATAAATGATATGTAAATTAGATTTATCAATCGTAAGATCACTACCTCATATTCTAGCGTATAAAAAAAAGCGAAAAATTCAACTGAATGTTTTAAAGAAATTCGAGTAAAATATCAATAAAAATGATGAAGATTGATTATTTAAAAAAAATAAAACTAAAAATAGTGAAAAAACAGCATTTTATCATAAAAGAACTTGACTGAATTGTATCGTATCGACTACTAGTTTTACATTATCTAATTACAATATTTGAGCTCAATTTTAACAGCTTTTGTTTTTTGTTCGACTCTAAGGAATACTCGATAATTCAATCACTTTTCTAATAACATAGTTTAGCTATATTTTTTGTTATTTTAAAGAGGCTCACCAATTTGAAGTCAAAATAAGATAATTCACGAACCTATTTAGTAAAGGTGTCGACACTTGAGTCCACAATAAACACAATTATCGTCATTTTGAAACGTTTTGAAGACTTCCACGGTTTCTAAATCGTCTTTTTTCCACGTATCATTGCAATAAGAGTTTCTAGCATCACTCCTTCCAGCATTCTCTCTGTTACCTTGCCTTGTGGGATGCTAAAACAAATATGTCCTTTATGTCCTCTTTTTCCAGGCGTTGTCAAAACTCTCGGCAAATCGACGAACGAAACGGGAACGATTTTCGACCGAATATTGTCTTTGTTTTCCTTTAAAAACTGGCTGATAATCTTCCCGTTAAAGTTGACTTCGATTCCTCCCTCAGCTTTAAACACAGAGCTTTCTTCATTGTCGATCAGTTCGTTTGTCTTAGGGGAGCAAACGAGAATGATACAATCACAGTTCACAAGCTCTTTTTCAAGCGTCGAGTTTCTTGTCTTTTCAATGTCGACCAGATCGAACACTTCCACATCACCGTTGGACTCACTCTCTAAAACTGTACGTAATTTTTCTGCATTTTCGACATTCTCCTCGGTAAAAAGAAGCAAGGTCCTCTTAAAACTTGATCGCTTCGCCATATTTTCTTTTAGAAGAATTATTAATAAGTAATTCTTCCTCGTGTGCGGTTACAGATCCAACCACAAGCCTCGATGCAAGACAGGTTACTAGGATATGAGAAACACTAGTCAAAAATTTAACAAAAGATATTTGAAAACGCTTAAAATTTCTCGAAAAGTAAATCACTATTTTCACACACGAAATGGCTTTTTAGCATAAATAAAAATTCGGAAAAAAAATTAGTTATATAGAATTTTTATCGAAACTGCAAGGCTAAAAAGTGAATGGCTTTATTTCACTTGTAATTTTCGATTTTCGATTGGAAACGCTTGTCATGAAAGCCGCGTTGTAGGAACGATTTCCACAGGTGGTTTGAACAATGGATATTAAATAAACGCTTACATTATAAAACAAAAAGATACGTTTACTAAGGACTAAACAGCAAAATACATTATTTATTTAGTAGCAAAGTGATTTCGACTTATCACGTTCAATTTTGCGAATTAAAATCAGTTGAATCGTCGTGTTTATTCGATGGTTTGTCGGGAACTTTTCGGAACATTTCCGCGAATTAAAATATCTACTTTTTCTTTTGTTCTTTTTTATTCTTTCCTCCTTTCTTATTTTCAATTTTTTCCCTTCCTTCCTTCCTTCCTTCCGCCCTCCCTTTCTTTCTCTTTCTTTCTGTCTGTCTTTCTTTCTTCCTTACTTACTTTTTTCTTTCTTTCTCTTTCTCTCGTACGCTTAGGGAATCGAGACAAATTAGAACCAAGATTTTACTTTACTTTTAAAGAATTCAGGTAAAGACATATGTGTATAAGTATTACCATGAACACAATTTAACTAAATCATTCCTTTTACTTAATACATATCTTGAAACTAAACGAAAATAAAATTCCTATTTAACGTAATTTGTCAAAGAAAATAATTTCGTCGTAAAAACCAGAAATATAACAAAAAGTATGAAGATTACCAACGCTGAATATTCGAAGCGTTGTATACCGCGTTAAGTAGTGTAAGGGTTTAGAACTGACTTTTATTTGCGGAAAAAAAGTCACAAGCTTAGTTATTTTTTGCGCGATTTTGACTAAATGAAAACCCAATGAAAATGGTGAAGCCATTTTAGTGTTATTGTTCACGTGCATATTTTTAAAATTCCTGAAAGAAATGTTTGGTTTTACTTTTGCAGTGCATGTGTCGCAATAGCTGCCATTTTGATTGACTTTGACTAAAGTTTGATCTTGGTGTCTTTGGTCATGTCAACTAACATGGCGGCCACTCGTCTTTTTCCTTTTTTTTCTCATGTGAAGAGATATTGTATTTAGCTTTTGGGATTAACGACTTAGTTCTTACAAGTTTTTGTGTACAATGGAGTTTATGATAATAATAATTATAATAATAATAACATATATAAATAAATAAAAATATCAACAAAAATTTAAATTGATTCCCACGTTGTTTCCTCCGATTTTACTGACTTCGCTTCGTCTTATTTCTGTGTTAAAAAAAAGTAGCGAAACGATTAGAAATGAGCAGAGTAATTTATTTGTATTTAAAGATCATGTAGGTTAACCTTTTTTAAGATAAAAACTACCGATAGAAACAAGGGACGTTCCGATGTCAACATAACATCATATTCAAGTTTAAACTCAAATGTGGACGCGAAAGACTATATATATCCATCATCTACAACGTCCACATTTCCAGGTTAGTTTGAGCTTGAAAATGATGCTATCTTTGAGTTACATCTAAACGTCGCTCGTTTCTATCGCTAGTTTTCATAATAAAAAAATATTTTATTTGTGTGCAAACATCTCTGAAGGAATAAAACTGGCAGCCATGGTGAAAGCCATGTAGGATCATTTCATGACTATAATGGATTTGGAATCATTCCTAAGGGAATAAAAGTGGCAGCCATGTTGGATGACATTCACTATAGGTGGTTTGTAATCATTCCTAAGGGAATACAAATGGCAGCGAATATAGAAGAAGTTTGAAATTAGTAGTCCAAAGGAGTATTTTAAACTCAGAAAATGTAAAGGAGAATGAAGAAAATAAAGTTGAAGGAGAAAAACCAGAAAAGTGGAAACGATGGCAGTAGAAAGAGCGAAATGCACATGCTAAGGCTGTTTCACAAGCTGGTTTAAAAGACTGGTTTCGTTACTGACGTGACAAAAGCGAAATAATGAATAACAAACTTATGTTTAATTTCAAGTTTCACTTCCTTCGTAATGCATCGTACTTATTGAAAAAGTAATTTTGTTAAATTTCCATTCAAATTTCCTTTCTATTCTAAATCCCTTTTTTTAATTTATCTAATACCTTTTTCGCATCCCATTTCTATTCTACACATCTCCATTTAGGCCATATCCTTTATTTTATAATAGCGGCATCCCTTGAGTTAATAAAAGAATAAACTAGCTGTTGCATAACGCAAATGAAATGCTGCGAGTATGTATAAGATAATACCAAAAGATGTTTATGGTATGTAAAAACTTCCGCATTTGATTGTGGAGTTATCTGGGATGGTTTGTCTTTTAAGTGTCTCCTTCCGTAAGGATCTGATCTACGTTGGCGGCAGTCCAGTGTTTGATTGGCAAAGTCTGAGCACAAAACAGCGCTGAAAAACTCATGAAAGAATGTCATAAAATCGTTCATGACCTTAATGAATGCTTCCAGCAATAAATAAGTTTGTGTTTGACATAATTAGAGTACAAAAAAAGAAGGCTTTCCTCGAACCTATGTAAACAACAAATCGAGCAACGTGTTTTCAACGTCACACAAATTCATGATAAAACCCGCTGAACAAACATACTGCATAACTCCGAAAATCATCTCGACAACCACAAATCGAGATTCTTTCTGGCATATAGCACACAGGGATCCCAATTGTCAAGATTAGCCTACAATAATAATAATGCCGCAAGTACGAAATTGAAGGGGAAAACTACTATGCTCGAACTGATGGAATCTCTAGAAAAAAGTTAGTAACCGATAAGGCATGAAGATCGTGCTATCCTTGTGACTTCCTTATGCAAGTTATAATCTCTTAAAGGATGCGTACATGGGTATCAAACAACAATGCACACTTTAATACCTTATGCGATACCAGTCTTTCTTTCTCAGCGGTATCTCGTCTTATTCTAAACAACTTTGATGTAACCACTCTGTCCCAAAACTGCAGTTCTTTCCTTTCTTTTTCTTTCCTTTTCTCATTCTTCAGAGCCATTGAACATATCGCATAACCAAGCGAAAATTTCGTTCTTACATCTCGGATTAAAAATGCGCAACCGATGATGGAATTTCGGCTCGTTCGTGTCGTCGTATTCTTAGACGTAGTGGCACTAGAAGTAGTTGTCCTTGTCGTTGGAAACGCAGAGGGTTTCACTGTTATTTCTTCTACCACTCCCTCGGGATTATTGTGTGTTGGGACCGTTGATGGTGGTGTTTTAGTTGGAGTTGAGGGTGCAACAGTACCTCCTACTTCTTCCTCTGGGTTATTGGGTATAGGAAGCGTTGGTGTTGTACTGTGGGGTGCCACAGTCTCTTCATTGGGGCCACTGTGAATCGGCATTGTTGTTGGTGCTGTATTGGGAGACGCAACGGTCTCTTCCTCTACCTCTTCTTCAGTAGGTGGTTGGGTTGGGTTATTTTGACTTGGTTGCTGAGCTGAACGACGAACCGAGAGCAAGCAACATCAAAAACTACGTTGTGTCCCTACTATTAGGAAGCTTAACTATCGACGAAGAAACACAAGACGACGAATAAATGATGACGTCACGGTTGAAGAACCCTTGGGCGAGGAGTGCGTTTTCGGCAGGATGTCTTGAAAGCTAAGCAAGCTTTACTCTCCACGACAAACACTTAAAGGACTACTTCGACGATATGGTGGCCATCTTGCCAGAGTACAAAACAAAACAAACATGACGAAAAATATATAGTTTCGTGTGTTTGTGTTTCTTTTATGGGTACAAGTGATCGATGTCTTAATTGATCTTTTTTTGTATTCTCTTGTTGTGAGATGTTAACATCAATCGACGTCATTACTGTAGGGGTTTATTTGCCCCTTGGATGCCCCGTGATGCCTTGCGATCCAAAATGGCTGCCGTATCGTCGAAGTAGTCCATTATGACATCATTTAAAGGCAATCTACTTTTATTCAAAAAACAAAAAAACAAAAACAAAAAAAAGGAAAACAAAAACAAAAACGGCTCAAACATACAAAAAGCGCATACATATTCAGTCTATAATATGTATTTTCGGAATTGTGAGAGGTTATGAAAAAAAACTTTGAACTTTAAAAAGGAAATAACTTGCGTTTTCGTGTACAACTGGAAAACCCGTAGCCGACGAAGACAGGACGACTGGTTCCCTTTACAGACATGTACAGTGCCTTAAACATGTAACGATCCGATTTCCGATCGTCGTCGTCGTGTGTTTCGTCGTCGAAGCTTGAGCTCCCTATTACTATATCGTGACGCACGAACGACATGTTAAAACAAACCACACTTCCATTGACAAAAGCACGATTTCTCAGTTATTTTTCTAACAAAACACATATTAGCCGTTGCAAGGTTGAGGAGAAAACTAGGTCGAATTGGCATTGCAGTACATTGTTGGACTGTCTTGGGGGACGCCATCTTGGAAATATGTCCCTTAAAATATCCCCAATACACTGCACAGGCTTACTTTCATTTTGTGACAGCGAGACACTAGATGCTTTTTCCGATATCTTAGATGTTTTGGTAACTAGTTTTGAATCTTTTCTTCTTGCTTATGTAATATGAGATTCTTCATGCTCTAGTAAAGTGTTTTTTTTTTTGGAGTAAATCAGCAATGCAACTGTCTTCTAGGTGCGTATCCAGAGTTTTCCATGGTGGTAGGGTGAGGGGAGGAGGGTTTGGGGTGACTCTACTAACCTCACAAATCACCTAACCCTCCCCTTACCCACAATAGATACAAACGTTACAAATGTATTGTCAATGGAAGGTTGGCAGAGGGGACCAGGAACCATTGGATACGCCCTTTTCTTATTTAATCAAATGCATAAAAACTAAAGTGTGCAGATCAGCTTGTGAAAAGCCTCGGAAAAAAGACACAATTGCCCTATTCCACTAGGAAGTCACCAGTTTGTTTATAGGGGGCAGAATTATCAAAAAATTTGGACTAAATTCACCCAATAGCTAAATTGATAGCTCTAAATGTCTGGTTTTCAAACCTTTGTTGGCTATCATTGCTTTTCTAAGTTCTTAATGAATTAAATTTTTCGCATTTTTCCTTTTGTAGTTAATGTTTTGTCCGATGATTCTTAGCGTCTTTTCATTTAACGTCATAATCAAATAGGGCAATTGAAATGATGAAAAGCACCTCGAAAGAGAGCAGCTAGGCCAATTAGAAAAGAGTTAGGAAAGTTAGCATTAGAAAGGTCAAGAAAAAAAATTAAATTTGAGTTCAGTTTGAAGAAATTAAATCTAGATTGAGAACAGAAGTCGATGGTGGAAGAAAGTGTTGGAAAAGGGTTAAAAAATGGAGATAAAAGAATGATAACTGAGAAAAAGAGACAAAGGTACGACATCATTATCACGACATCAAAACTGACAGCGAAAAATGTTAAATCACATCAAACCATAAATAATATTCCTGGAAAAAAATACACTATACACCGAATCAAAAAATGACGACCAATGTGAATAATTATGGTTCTGCAATGACTAGCGTCGTGTTCACGTGGAAACAGAAAAGCGTTTTCACATGTATGAGAGGCTAGTCAGTCCCTAGTCAGTGCAGAATAATAGTTATTCAAATTGTTCGCCATATACACGGTTCTCTAGGTAGGAAAGCATGTCCTACTGCAATGAGGTTAATCCCGAGACCAGTAATCATGTCAGTAGGGTATGATCATCATATCACGTGTTATTCTCTTGAGATTAAGATTCTTTGTTTGAATTGTATCCACATTTTTTTGTCTTCTCATGAGCAACCGTTAAACCAAGAATAGTCCCTTTCACAGTTCCCAGCGCCATCTTGAAAGGTAGCCGTTCCTTTGCATCGAAGCGAGACGAACGGTCGCTTGCAATGATAGAGACCTTTTTTTAACACATTGGACAATTATTCACATGTCTCTATCATTGCAAGCTCACCGCTCGTCTCGCTTCGATGCAAAGGTACGGCTACCTTTCAAGATGGTGCAGGGAACTGTGAAGGGAACTATTGATACTCTTAGGGAATGACACGTGGTCTGAAATGGGAAAACATTGCGTCCAAAGTAAAGAGTTTTGTCATTTGCCCGTTGCCTTTCATTACAAAGTGGTAAGGGATTGGAGGGTGCGGTAATCGCTTTAGAGAAGATTTCGTATGACTGTAAAACGGCACCACACACGGCACGGTTATGGTACGATTTGATGACATACTTTGAACCAATCAGAACGCACGAGATAACTACTCATCCAATCAAAATATTTGGACACACCGTTAAATTTACGGCACGGCACATCCGTACCATTAGTTTTTCACAGTCGTACGAAATCTTCTGAACTTAGACTTGTGAAGAAAACGTTATCAAGGAGAGATAAACGAATGATAAAGTTGAATAACTTACAGCCTTCGACCTCAGGTTCAAGAATTTCTTCCTCTTCCGCGCCTGCTCCTAAAAAATTAATACTATATTGAGCCTCTAGTGAAAGTGGGAATTCAGTTAGTTAGTCGTGCCCTAACGTTTTGATCAGCCCAGAGGTTGTTTCAGGGTTCGATCTGTGAATAATCCGTGACCTAAGGTCGATTTAAGATATCTATAAAATTTGAAGAAAGGTTGAAGGCGGTTTGGAGACCGAATAACTTAAAGGGTTCACACGAAAGCCGAGCATTACCTGCGGGACAAACATCACAGCAGCCACCATTTGGGTCTGGAACCATCATGAAGCGTGGACATGCAGTCGGAGCGCCTAAATCATAACCGCATTCTACCGATTGGCACATTGGTGGTTGGCCGTTTGCGCACTGGCAAAAATTACACTTGGAGGTCCAGAACGTTTCAGTAGCGGCACAGATGCTTGGTTCTTTATACAAATGCAGAAAGAATATAATAGAAATCAATATGAATGTATGGAATACATATCATAGGCCTTTTAAGTTAGGACGTATTTCCGGGTCAAGCTGCTTACAAAACCACTAAAATAAAGCGATAATGTCCTCAATGATTTAATCTAAACCTAAGACAATTAGAACTTTGGATAAAAAATCCTGTCCAGAAGAAAATGAATGAAAACTCTTAGTCCATGAGCTGAGACCTGAAAAATCAGTTTTCGTAGCACCCCCCTGGAGACATAGTGAAACTGGTATCAAATGAAAGCTTATTATCTATATTTTCATGATCCACTTGTTACTTTTTATGTAACCTGTGCTTAAGTGAGATATACGACCGAATCTG
>NW_022260345.1:199650-214841 GCF_009602425.1 Actinia tenebrosa | reverse complement strand
TCGAATCCTGCCAAGGGCATTTGATATTTTTCTCTTATTCTCTCTACTTCATTATATATACACCGAACGCATAATTTATTACTACTATACTATGTATATATAAATGTGTGTGTGTGTGTGTATATATACATACACCTAATTCAAAAAACGTTGTCATTGCCAAAGGCGATAGGCGATAGGTCATTCCGACATGGAAATAGTTTCGTTGAATACAAAGAACATCGAATCAGTCTCAACACTAAGGTCTATGTTCTTGACGAGAATAAGAAGCAGAAACACAAGATTCCAGCTATTCTTGGATGTTGGAATGACCTATATCCTATCGCTTTTCACCTATCCCCTATTGCCTATTACGTTTTAGTAGGGTTTATTATTTGCTATTTTGTTGAAAGCTTTATTTACCAGAGCTTTTTAATTAAAAAAATAACTTCAATTTCTTTCTTTCAACATCTTTTATGTGTACTTTCGTGTCATTGCACAACAAATGGCAATATCAGTGTGAAGTCTTTGAAATGCCCTTTCTTATACCGCCTCCTTTTCTTAGAAGTTGCCGATGCATGTAGTGAGACGCATAAACAAGCTTACTATTCAAGCTTACTACCATTATCGCTGAAGTGCGACCTGCGGCGAAGTTAGTGATGTGTCGTTCGCCGAATAGCATTTCTAATCAACGAAACGAAATGAAATTTTAAAAAATATCTGAGGGAGATTTTAGACTAAATCAAAGATTATAATCCCCTAATCCTCTAAAAGATTTCACAATAATGGTAGTAGGACTCAAAGACTAATCGATTGCCGAGTATACGGTTCGATGCCACTGAGACGACTGCTAAAGAACTGTCGGCAAGTACTAAGAAGGGCTGTCTGGAGAAGACCTAATGGAGTATTGAAATTACTGAGTCTTATCACTCATAAGAGTAGAATCTTACTCTCCTGTGACTGAGCCATAGACCATAAACACTCGTAAACACCATATTCAAAATGCAACGTCAATTTAATCGGAGCTGAGGACATATCGATGAATTTTTTTTCCTGAGAATATGATACTTCGAGTTCACCGCTTGGAATCACTACAAGGTGTCATTATCATAGAAGTCTAATAATAAATTTCAATATAATTAATGACAACGATCAAAAAATAGAAAAAAATAGAGTTCAACACTGGAGGTCTGTAAATTTAGCGGCTCTGTCGGAGAACTTAATGCAAGAGGTAGATCTAAAGCCGGTGCTGCGGTCCTCTATTTGTTCCTTGCGTATGCATTTCTGTATCGCGGAATGAACTTATGACTTTGCCTCATGGACGTATCCTTCAAATATCAAAACAAAACCTAAAGAACCTTCTAGATAACCCTTATAAAACCCCGATCCCACCCGCCATGCACGTTTTATAAATACTTCAACACAAGTAAGGTGCGAGAGGGAAAACACCAACTGAGCATGCGTGAAAATTGTTATGAAAAATGAAGAATGGCTATGACTTTCACATATTGCTGTATTATCAAGATATTTCGCCGTATAGGAGAAAAACCGTAGCAACAGATTGGCAGAATGTCTAGCTCAAGCTACCAAAGTTATTGTTCAATATTCCTATTCCAATATCGATAAATATTTTTATTGTCGACTAACTGCTTACTATCCAAAAAATKTTTTATCGCTTACCGGGCAAAAAATAAAACGACGATATGAAAAAGGAACATGGTGATTACGGTAATGATTGGAAAGAGAAAATCCATGGTATTTTGTTGTTGTGGCGTCGTAGAACTAGTTATCATGATATCCCGATACATCTGATACATATATACACCTACTTGCAAGAAAGAAGTCATACGATATTAGAACATTAGTACTTTAGAGAGAAAGGAATACATTAAGAGACAAAAGAAAAAGTTCAGCTTCAGTGATGTTCTTTTGTTTTTTAATATAATTCCTATTCCACTAAATCACTAATGTTCTATTTTCGTATGACAACAACGTTCTTGCAAGCAGGTGTATATATTTGTATACAAGTTGCATTTTTTAATTAGTTATATTGTTATTTCTTTTATTGTTATTGAATTTTATATGTAAATATTAGTATAATTCAGGCTATAGCTGCAAAACTCTTGTACAATAAACTATTTATCTATCTAACCATTCTGTAAATTTACTCATTTCGTCTGTAAAGTTGTGGCGTAATGCTTGTAGACTCCAAACCATACCGAGCAATGATGGCAATAAAACTTTCATATGTGGCACACACAACTTTGATTTTATATGATATAATTCGATATAAAATATGATATAAAATATAATTCACTCCAGGATTGAATATCATGAGTTGCCGCGGAGCATCGACAATGGAATTTGTTGGCTTTAAATATACTCACTTGAAAGTCCAGGAATAGGTTCTTTTTGCCCTGTGCAAATCACTGATATTCAAAATGATTCACTTTTCTTTGGATATTAGAGTAGTTTGTTAGTTGAATTTTTCCGAAATTATTAAGTTAAATATAGCATTGATATTAGTAGTGTCTGTAACAGCAATGTCGTAAATAAAATAAGGTATTTGACAGAGTTATTATAATAAGTATGAACATTAATTATTTACCTTTGATCTTCCAGCAGTTCTTGCATCTCATAATAATCGAAGTCTCCTTCGTTTTCCGTTTCTAGTTCTTGAGGGTTCTTTGTTGACTCTTGCACGTGGTGTATCATGGTATGTCTTTGCTTGCTTGCATGTCTTCTTCGTCAATCATTTTCATCTTCTTCTTTTTCGTCAGCTTCTTCTTCTTCTTCTTCTTCTTCTTCTNCTTCTTCTTCTTCTTCTTCTTCTTCTTCTTCTTCTTCTTCTTCTCCTTCCTCTTCTTCTATTTCTTCGCCTTTTTCTTTGTCCTCCTTCTTCTCCTTCTCCTCAGTTCTTCTTCTTCTTTTCCTGCTACTTCGTCTCCCCGTCTTTCTTTTTTTCTTCCTCAGTTTTCCCAACACTTTTACTTAGCATTCATCATAGCGTTTTTCATTTTCTTCTCTAAACATTTCACTGCTTTGACGACATGCTTATGCAGGTATTCCCCTGTCTTTCAAAAAAATAAAATAAAAATCATAATCTGTATTTGTTTACCACTTAATATGTGTTCCCTAAACCATTGAAATCAATAACTTTTCAAATACATTTCAAAAATAATTACAAATTATTGTGTTGCTCGATCGATCCCAGTTAAAGGTAAGCGTCTCTTTGAATCAGTTATCGTGTAAACATCGTCTACTTTTGCTTTGCGCTCCAGCGTTACCATATTAAAATATTCTTAAGCAACGTCTACGAAACGTTTCACTAATCAGTTCCTTATATGCAGCTTAGAACTTGATTGCTATGGACTACTTTGACTATGCGTCGGCCATCTTGGATCGTAAAAATGCATTATGAGTCGTTCAGGGGCAAATAAAGCTTTCTTATAGTAATGACGTCGATTGATATTAACAGCTCATCACAAGAGAATACAAAAGAAAAAAAGAATTAAGGCCTCACATAGATCTCCTTCACCCATAAAAGAAAGACAAACACACGAAACTCTATATATTTTACATCATTTTTGTTTTGTTTTGCCCCTTGGCAAGATGGCCGCCTTAAGAAGTAGTCCATGGTTTCAAGTAGAGGAATTAAGGCAAGATCCAGGATCTTCACTAGAGAGTTCGGACTGGCGAACCAAACCAAGGAATCGTATAGTAGGACTGCGGTTTGGCGAACCAAAAAAAAAAACAGTGTGTAGCTACTATTTATAGGATTCGTACTCGTTCTGTCGGGCCCGGGGTTTGATAAAATCAAAATTATTCATCATATTCCAATCTAAAAGAAAACTACATTATTCGGTTGTGAATACATTACATTTTGCAGCAGTTTACTCGCTCTCACATTTCAGATCTCCGACAACGTTTTTTGAAATAGGTGTACACAGGGATCCTATGATCTTGTTCGTCACAGATACCCTTCTAGGACATTCATCAAATGTGAGTTCTGGTAAATATTCTATGCTTTTGTTCTCAAAGGATAACTTCGCAGTTTAATAAAAATAAATGAATTACAAAACTATTCCTGGGCAATTATTTTGACGCTGCAGAGAATGAAATTGCAGACGTACAGAACAATTAATTCGAATTTGTATGCAAAATAACATCTTATCTGGTGCAATTTGTTTCCCCGTTTCATCAAACAGGCCACGCGGTTTTCTCTTAAGTGTTGCTTCTTTTTTTACAGAGAAGAAAATAAAATTATTTTGAAAAATATTAGATGGAAATTTCCCCCAATTTTCTATGAAATAACCAATGTATAGTAATGCAAAAGATTTTTAAAGTTATGCGAAAGTTGATCAAGTGTTTCGAGAAACTAATTTGAATCCAAGATTAAGCTAGAAGATAACAGAGAGAACTCAGTGTTACCTAGACCGCCAGAACATTTGCTAATTCTTGGTTTTCACCTACGTCGTTATGAATTTCAAAAAATAATGAAACAAAAATTTCATAAACTTGTAAAGCGGTCAAAAACTTCTTATACTGGTAAAATTTTAAGCTGGTATAGCATTTCGTCGAGGAAATGTAGCGAGTTTTTGGTAGAAATGTATGGAGCGGCCATCTTGGTGTGCCAAGTTGGTACACCAATATGGCGGGAGAAACTTCAAAGGCTTAAGATAAACGTGATCAGTTGCAAGGTCTATCGTGCTGTAGGAGAAGCCTGGGTATTAATTTAAACGAGTAAAACTGGGCACTAAATTAACAAAATGGCTGAGTGAGCCTAGGCGCTAGAGCAAAAGATCCGTAGCTTGTAATCGTAGGCAATTTGGAGCATGAACTTATAAACTTATCAGCCCTGTGTCTACGACAAAATGGCGCTGTAGGAGGAAGACTAGGCTCTAATATGATATGGTCGAGTAAGCTTGGGCACTAAGAACAAAAGATCAACAGCAGGTTAATGTAGTCTTCCGTGTTAGATTCAAAACATGTATATTGACAAATATAAGAAACACCTTGCAAGATTAATGAGGAAGAAACTGGTACTCAACTGGAAGGTTGGAACTCAATAATAAATCCTCTTGGCTCTGAAAATTTTTCGAATTAAAATATTCAAGATTTGAAAAGAAATCTCGATTCTCTAAACACAAAAGCCCTCTAAGGTAAGTTAAGATAAATCAATAAATGTTGTAAGGTTTTGTTAAAGATAAAAGTAATGACTTAACTTGTGGTGGTCGACTCGAGGAAAGAGCGGCTTTCAATGTCGCGACTGCGTTCAAAGACGAAGCAAACTCTATAAGTTTTTTAAGTTTACTAGCCAGATTCATGTAGTGAAGCAGTGTGTTTGGAAAATTTTTTTTTGCTTTTAAAATTCAAGTATTTATTCTGATAAGAATTAGTGCTTTTTGTTGATTGATGCCGTTCAGTTTCTTTTCTTTTTTTTTTTTTTTTTTTTTTTTTTTTTTTTTTTTTTTTTTTTTTTTTTCTTTCTTTTGGGTTTTTTCTTCTTCTCGTTAGGTACATTTAAGTAAAAAAAAAAACTCCTTCTTGCCCCCTATAACATAGTTATTTTCCCTATATATAGCGCCGTTAAAGTACTAAATGTCGCGGCGAAACGATACAAATTTTAGACCTCTTTCGCTGAACAATCCTTAAAAGTACTGACTTAATCATATCCATGTCATCGAAATTATTATTAATGTCATCGAAAAAAAAAAAAACATATACCTTCTAAAAATTATAAATATATCACTTGACTAAGTGACAAACGCCTAACGAACTTTACGAACGTTATTTAACAAATATAAATTGTACGCATCTAAAATTTTGGATCGAAATAAGTCATAATTATTTGTCCGGCGTGGAAATTGTCTGATTCCTCTGAGGTCGAACGAAAACTTCAACGGCATTTCCAGATCTTAAATATAACATTATAGTTTGTGAATTTAAACTTTCTTACGACCAGTTTTCCTTGTCTTTCTGGCGTATTTACTTACCAGTGTCAGGATAAAATCCTTAAATCACAATCAAAAACCTGCCGTAGAGGTACAAGGAAAAATGAAATACCGGTGACTGCTTTTGCCGTAATTGATTTCACCTGGTAAAGCTACTGTAGTAAGATGAGCAATGATCAAAGAGCCCAACAGCGAAGATGATAGTTCGATTTTTGTTTTAAATAAAGCCTAATTTTGCAGATACTAAGTAGCTCCTGTTAAAGCGGTATCACAGTCCAAATGGAGGCAAATGAAACAAAGAATGTGCTGCGAAAAAACCGACTTAAAAAAATCGCCGAAAAAACAACCCTTGGAAAATCCTGCAAATGTGTGTCGTATTTTTGATGGATCTTTTTAACAGCGCTTTTTCGTTGTATTAATGAATCCCATGTATCTCTATTTCAGCATTCGGATTCAGTCTCCATGGCAATGAATATAGATTTGGTTTCCATAACGACGACCTTTCTTGTTTTATACCTTAGTTCGTTGGATACTGGTAAGCTTTTTCTTAAGTGTATAATCTTTGCACTTGATACAGCCGAAAACTGGCAGCCATTTTGAATAATGCAACCACAGGGAACCCGCAAATAATATCCAATTACGTGAAAATTGTCATTTGAAAAGTCTCGCTTCGATTAGTCCCTTTCACAGTTACCTGCGCCATCTTGAAAGGTAACCATCTCTTTGCTTCGAAGCGAGACGAACGGTGGTGAGCTTGCAATGATAGAGACATATGAATATTTGTCCAAGGTGTTAGAAAAGGTCTTTATCATTGCAAGCTCACCGTTCCTCTCGCTTCGATGCAAAGGCACTATTCTTCTATTTCTCAGTGCTAGCCTCCATTTTGTGTAGAATATTCTTAATATTTTATGATAACAAGATTATACTGTGATCCAATATAGTCTAAAGTAACRATTGCATTTGTTTAGGAAATGGTGGAGTAATACGTAGAGACGTACCTCCTATAGGTTAGTAATAAATGCTAAATGTAGTAAACTATAACTGCAGTTCATTTAGGTATACACTTTCTAATAACAGTTTAGAAAAATAATAGTAATTAAACTTAAATGTTGCAGCTTTACCTATAATGCTTCAGAAGCCAAAGATAAAGCAAGCCCACAGCACCAACATCACCAACAGCACCAAAAGCACCAACAGCGCCAAAATCACCAACAGCGCCGACAGCGCCAACAGCACCAACAGCATCACCACCACCAACAGCACCAACAGCGCTAACAGTGCCGACAGCACCAACAGCACCAACAGAACCATCACTCATGTCAATGGCAAAATAGCTGACAACGTAAAAGGTATATGATTAAAAAAATCTTTATTTCGGGCCATGACAAACGTCAACCACTTCTAAAAGATGACCAGGTGACTCGCGGTTGCCGTAGAGACAACTCGCTTCTGACCAATGCCAACTGGGCTTGATTTCTGAACTCGAATCGGTGTCGTTTATGAGTAGAGTTGCTCGTTGGTTCTCTCCCGTGCTTCGAGGGTTTTTCTCCGGGTTCTCCATCCGCAAAAAAATCAACTTCGAAATTCCAATTAGATTTATTTCAGAAGATAAAGAGCTACTCTCTAGAGATGCCACTGCAGAACCATTATTTTATTATGGTTTATATTTAAAGGGTCTACTATTTTCTAAGCGCATTTGATCATATTCATATGTAAATTTGCGCGTTATAAATATTAAACATTATTATCATTGCTCTTTTGGCAGATAAGAACTGTTCCATAGAAGTCGTTGCATTCATCCCATTGAACGGAGACACTAACAAAACAAACGTATATGATACCACAAACACAGAACCCAAGAAAATAGTCCACGACTCTTATCCCAACCCTCCAGTTCCTACACCTCCAAGCCCTACTTTGATTACCACGACGAAGCCGGCGGAAGTGACGTCAGAGCCGGAGACGAACGACGATGGGACCAAGAAATGGGGTTTTGATGATAAATACTTAGGTAACAAAACCAGCTTTCCGTCCGAGGATTCGACCGGTAGTAGACGTCTGAAGTCGTGATTATCTAAAWTAATATTTCTGTTTTCACCGCAGCTTCACAGAACAAGTATGCAACAAGACGTAATGTTGTGTTTGATGTCGTAGCTGGTGATGCAATGGGTTAGTAGACGTCTTAAGAGAACAGCCAATAGAGCATGCCCATGTTACGTCATAGCCGCCATCTTGGTTGACGATAACAAAGCATTCCTTCTCTTGTTTGATCAACCAACAAGGCGGTTGTTTCATTGTTGTTTATCATTTCATGCATACCGTTATTTGTGAAGACCACAGACTCATTCGCACAGGCGTGGCCTCGTTTATGAGTCAGCTATTTACAGATACCATTATAGCTCACTTTTGTAAATGATTTGAGAGGCTAAGCCTGTGCAGATGAGTCTTTAGTCATAAAACAAAGCGGTATTTACCAAATAAGAAAAAGGACTATAGAGGCTTTGTACCATCACGTGATAGCAGCCATGATAGGAGGCAGGAACAAATGAACAAGGTTTAATCTGATTTAATTAAATAATTAAGTAAAAAAGAAATTCAGTTCCCAGGGGAAAACATTGTATAGTCGTGCCTTCTGTCATGGCTGCCATCACGTGATGGTGCAAAGCCTCTATTCCAGCACAACTCTTCCACCTCTGAATGGCCAATAGTATTAATTGATCTCAATTATTCAACCAAACGTTTCCTTTTTTCTTCGCAGCATTTAGTAACTACAATGTTCTGGGACATCAGGAAGTTACTCTTCAACGTAAAAAGTAAACGGACTCACTAACAACAAGACATGACTTGGAAAAATCCCAATAGTCCCTTTCACAGTTTCCTGCGCCATCTTGAAAGATAGCCGTGCCTTCGCATCGAAGCGAAACGAACGGTGAACGAGACGAACGGTGAGCGAGACGAAGGATGAGCGAGASAAACGGTAAGCTTGGAATGATAGAGAGGACAATTATTCACATTTCTCTATTATTGCAAGTTCACCGTTCGCCTCGCTTCGATGCAAAGGCACTGCTACCTTTCAAGATGGCGCAGGGAAAGGTGAAGGGGACTATTTGAGAAGGATCTACGAAATGATCCAAGACAGTGTACATAGTTTATTAATGAAATTATTGAAAGTGGTGAAAGGGAGCGGCTAAAGTAGTCGATTATTGGAGAATGTACTATGCATGCTCAGAAGATTGGCGGCAAAACAACGGCCGGATGCAGTGACCACGCATTACAATAGTTGCAAATCTGTGCTCCTTTTTTTGGCCATATTAATTTACCTCGTTTAGAGATATCTGAACTCTCGAAACCTCATGCATACTTAGCTCATATGATTTTGAAGATGTCATTACTTTCTTTTCTACGGGGAACCAAAGATGGATCAATTTGGCTGAGATTATTTAAGAAATTATATTGCTAGATATTTTATGGAGTGAACTGTAAGTTTACTAGTTCTAAGGCGTACTTTTGATCTATAGTTACATGCAAATATTTATTTTTCTCGTTTATTGTTGACAAAAATTAAGAATTATAAATGTGCGAAGTTTTTCAATAAAGATGTTGTTTGGAAAGGCTGTGTATCGTTGTAACTCAACTGGTGAATCCAGTTGCAAGACAGAACCATTCCCTACTTTCCCATTTCAGACCATGTGCTATTTATTACTAGTTATTACCATGTGTACTATTTCTTAGTTTACGAGATACTCTTTCAGTAGATACTCACAAATTGCCATACATCACAATTTCCCATTCAAACAAAAAGCACTCAAGCGTAGCTTTTCAGGTAGTTTATTCTTCGTTTGCAATAGACGTCATAGACGCCATGTTGGAAGAATTTGACAAAAGATTTTTCAATGAATTCTTTTGTTATATCTTCCAACATGGCGGACATCCCTTTTGTTATTGTGCTCCCTTGGGATTGATTGCAAACCAAGAATTGGGATTATTCAAATTTGAACGCTGCAACCTCGAATTAATGCTTTGTGTTTGACCAGTAAACCAGTGTATAGAAAGTGTTGGAACCAATACAGATAAACTCGCATTTAGAATTTCATTCTCAAGAGAATACCATGAAGTCTTAGATTGAAAAACGTTACGAACTAATTGATGGTTTTCAGCCATTCCCAAGAGAATTAAATGACAAAAGACACGGCGGCCATGTTGGAGGACATAACAAAAGAATTCATTGACAATTGTTTTGTTAAGTTCCTCCAACATGGCCAACGTGAAAACCATCAATTGATTTGGTCTGCTATTCAAGAGGAACGGGCTGGGTTATTAGAACTATTTTAAAATTCAAGACAAGAAAACCTATTTTTTAAGTGTCATTTTTTATTTTAAATCCATCAACCTCCACGGAACCTGAGGTTTATAAATCTTATTTTATTTTTTCAATTTATTTTATTTTATTTTATTTTACATTCTTAATCTTTGCATGAGAGTCTGAGGCCTGAAAAAGATTACAAAAACACAGTTCAGCACGACATGAGTAATTTTTTAAAGTTAAAATTTTATAACTAAATGTTATCGGCATAATTTTATGTTCTGTTTATTTCTATTTATTTTTATATTTTTAATTCAAGCATTTAATGAATTCTGGGCCGTATAATCAACGTTCTAAAACGATGACCACGAGGAAGCAGGCTCTGATTAACCTCAGAAGCGGTCACTCGTTAATTATTTTAAAAATAGCTCAATCAGTACTTACTTCTCTTCTGCTGAGCGTCCATGACGGTGTGGTACTCGAATAGTTTGTCTGCTAACGATTGGGCTTCCTCCTCCTAAAAACAACATTAATAATTATTTATAAAGATTAATCATTAGAGTGGATGTGACGTCATGGCCGCATGTTGGTTGACTTGAACAAATGATTTGGACAGGGTATCTTTCGTTATGTTAACCAACATAATAGTTTTTTTTTTGTTGTATGTGACGTCACAGCTGCCATGTTGGTTCTTTAATACTGAAAAGATTTGTTTCTTTTCCTATGACAACCAACACATGGCGGCCTGATCTTTTCCTTTTCTTGACATGGGAAAGGACAGAGTCACACAGCACCCACCAGACAGCATTGATGACGCTTTGTAACATGGCGTCGATGACGTCACATAACATAAATAACTCCCAACCACCCTAAACATTTATTTATACATATTTTCTCTATCAAACAGTGGTAGTTTCAATACCTACTATTATTATTTTTTATTTTAATAAATAGAAATAATATCTCACCATAAGGGTCGCTGCCATAGTTGTCAAGATAGACGTTTCGATGACGAGCTGCGTAGTTTTGTCTCGCTGAAAAAAAGCAGCACAAATTTATCCGATTAACTTTGAGAAGATTTTAACCGTTTATTAAAACAATTCTTCTTACCAATGTGTGCGCGTTTTTCTTCGATATTCATCTGTTTACGAGCAAACATTGGGTTTGAAGCAGAATGGAAATCAGAACCGGCTAAAAATAGAAACAACTGTGTTTAGCTGTATAAGTATAGTATAAGTTTGTTTAGTATAAGTTTGCTTTGAGAAAAAGAAGTAGCTATAGTGAGTACATATATATCGTACCTGGGTATCTGTAGGTCACAGATCGCTTTCCCATGTGTGAGATCATAGGACTGCTTATACCTTCAAAAAAAAAATTTATTCCAAATATCAGTCATGTCTTCGTGAAAATATTCATGATTATCGACTTATCTTTAATCATTATTGTTTTATACCATATGGATCACTTCCAGCTCTGTCGTAGTAAACGTTACGATGTCTTGCTGCAAGATTTAGTTGTTCTGTGGATATATGTTACAAACAATAGAGTGAAACTGACAATTATAATTCGAATTTCATTTTATATCTAGACTTGTAGTCTTTTCTTTATTCCATCCTATTGTTTCATTTCTTTTACTTATTCTTCTCGCTTTCGTGATTGATTTTAATTATTTTAGTAAGGCTCTTAAAACCGATAGTAAAGGAGTTCCACAGAGTTCCTCCCTGGGACCACTTCGACTATTTAATAATTATATATACCTTTCTAAAAAAGAGTTGATTTGTTGTGTAGCAAGTTCATATTGAGTAATAACTTTTTATTTATTTATTTATTTATTTCTATTTTTATTCTTTTGTGGATGGTTAGCATTGTAACCCTTTTTAAAAATCATTTGAGTAATGCCTCAACGATTGTCATTGATATCACCAAAAATATTTCTAAAATCTTTCATTTTATGAATTTCCTTTTTTATGTAATAGTCTTTGACTTCACAATTTTCCCTCCAACATTTTGTTACCAATTTAACCAACCATTTAAGGAGTTCCTAAATGCTCATTATTGGGACCAACTCAAATATTTCTAAATTCTACCAATCTATGAATTCTTTCTTTTTTCATGTTTTTTATGTATTGGCGTTTAGCCAAATTCTTTATCACTGATAATTAACTGACGTACCAATAGTGTATCGTTTATCGTCGTTTGGGTGTCTTCCTCCTTCAGGTACTTCCTCGTTGGCTGGAGCAGCACCAAGAACAGGACGGCTGATGGATGCTTGACGTATAACAAACACAATAATTATATATTAGCATCAGTATCATAAATGTACTCTACTAACTCTTACACGCTACGTCATYGCAGCCATGTTGATGGTATCAAACAAAAGATTTCTCATTAGCATCCATTTGTAATACCACCAAGATGGCCGCCATGTTTTTGTCGTTTGACTCTCTTGGAAATATTTCAAATTCTTCAACTGTGTATGAAAATTTGAGGCAATGGCATTGTAGCTGAAGAACGAGGCGCAACGACTCTCATTGGGCCAACGAGTAATCAAGCCATAAATGGACACCAACTACCTTTCTTTCCTTTCTGCCACCATCACCATTGCGTCCTAGTACAAGTATCTATTCACGTATTCTTACCATTTGCAGCAACCAACATCCCACAAAGGCAGAAAAGTCCCACCAACACGTGCATGCTGAACTGAAGTTCAATCTGGTGTGGGAAAAATGGACTTTACTATTAACGCTAACATACAAATTTAGCCGTGCTCTGTCGACTTAGGTCAGCCCAGAGGTAGTTCGGGGTATTGATATTTAGTGTTTGGGTTAGTATGAGTTAATCTTTATTGGCCTCTAAACATTTTCTTTAGACAACAATACTGACAAACACTACACTACGTAACAATCGAAATACAACACACAAAACACATAACATAACCGAAAACTTTTTTTATAAAATCTCAACATATATAAGTAACAAACGACAAAAACTTGGATTAATAGAATCAATACGGAAACCACAATGTGTGAAAATTATTATATATTATTAGGCTCAACAATCAAGTTCGAGCGATTATCTAGAAAATATCTCATATATTTAATCTATTGATCTTTTCATCAGAAAATGATATCAAAACGTTTCAAATTTGAATTGCTTTTCGTCAGGCCGTTTTTCTATTAAAACTTTTCTCCTGAAGATCACTCGAATAATTGAATATCTGACTTTGTATTTGAACTCGAAAGCAGAACAAACGAAATAAAAAGCCCTTTTTTCATCAGTTTTTGAAGTTTAGGTTCCAGAGAGTTCAGAAATATGAAGTAAAATGTTAAGAGAATTACATTTTAGCCCGAATATCAAGATACTTTACTTAGAACTTACCTTTTTGAAGAAGATTATGAACGGATTTTTTTCAGTTTTCTCTGCCACCAAAGGCGCTTAAAAAATAACAGACGGGTGACACACAATTGGCTTCCCGGTACCCGTATGAAAACAGTGAATATGATTGGCTAAAACTATTCTTAGCTATGTTCGATTAACGGGTAAAATCTAAGGTAAAACATAACGTTGATTATTTAACCAAAAAATTCCACAAAGTCGTTAATCAACCACTAAGCAAATGAACATTTGGCTTGTGTCAGTGATTGTGATGTAGTAAAAGTACTGTGTAATGGGAAATAATATATTTGTAAGACAGGTGTTAGCAACATGATACCAAGACATCCGGGGACATAGACTCTGCCTTCAGTCCTTTTACATGGGGGTGGGGGTGGGATAGGAAAAGGAAATGAGAGAGTGGGAGGAATGAGAAAACGGGGATTCTGTTGCAAAGCAATATTGTTTTGAAGGAAGGGATAGCGATTGAAAAGTAATGGTTGGAAAATTAAAGGGAAGATATTGTCTAGTTACTGTACAGGAAAGAGAATGGCGAAAAGAAAATGGAAAGAAAACCTAATGGAGAGGACTGACTGAATGAATAGATGAAAAGAAGAGAAAAAAGAAGAGGAGAGGAGAAAAGCAAGACAAAATAAATAGCCATTATTTTAATCCTGATTTTATTACAAACAATTAGAAACCTTTAAAATTTTTATGCGAGAAATCTTTGATTTATAATTACACCAATACTGATAATCAACAGTACGGGTTTTACATATTGTTAATATTACTAGATGATATATTGAAATTGTTTATCTTTGAAATGGTTATCTATAATCAGTCTTTATATATGTAATATAAATCTTTATAAAGATATTGCAATATTCCTTGATTAAGTTTCTCTTCGTGGTCGTATTGTCATCCAGCAATTTCCCCATAATCCTGAATATTTTGATGGTTAAAAAAAGGGGTAGTATTTGATATTAAGAATTTTTTACTAATATTCTCTAATATATTTAGTGTTAAATATTTTAACACAGAACATAATTTTACAAGTTCACGATATTTTTCATAGAGTTAGAGTTTTAACCTAATTTATCTTTAATTTATCTTAAGTTTTATAATATTTTGAAGAACAAAGATTGCGCATTCGCTCAGTATCCTATTCTTAATGAATCTTTTTAGCATTCTCGTTTCCAGATCCCGCATCTATTTCTTCTGTGCTTTACTGGGAACGAGAATGAGTTTATTAAGCCTAGAATCATAATTTAAAATAAAAAAATTGAAATTAAATTTTGTTCTTTTTTAAGAATGATATTGCAATGATTATTGACCCGTGTGCTCTTGAAGTGACACTAGCGCAAATGAAGGCGGAAAGATCAGAATGAGAGGGAGAGAAGGAAAGGAAGAAGGAAAGAAAGAATAGAATAGAACAGAATTGAAGGAAGCAAGGAAGCAAGGAAGCAAGGAAGCAAGGAAGCAAGGAAACAAGGAGGCAAGGAGGCAAGCAAGGAAGCAAGGAAGAAAGAAAGCAAGGAAGGAGAAAGGAAGCTAGGGAGGAAGGGAGGAAGGGAGAAAAGAAG
>NW_022260345.1:154328-164917 GCF_009602425.1 Actinia tenebrosa | reverse complement strand
ACTCACAGATCAAACCCTGAAACAACCTCTGAGCTGATCTAAGCCAGGGCACGGCTAACTCACAGATCAAACCCTAAAACAACCTCTGGGCTGAACTAATTCAGGGCACGGCTAATTCGCTGATTGAATTGGAATTGAGCATGCTCGAATCAAGGGAGCGACCTAACAATCTCTAATAAGTGCACTAGCTACTGCCACACCACCTTTTTTACTATCGAGATACAACATGACGGAAATATATTTCCGTCACTTCGTCACCGCTCCGTTGAACTTCAAGCAGGGAAATGAAAACTAATCTCTTTGAATATTGTCTTGACAACCTCCAATTTTGGCCGCTACGCAGGCTGTTGTACCCATAACCTCCTCATAACGAAAACCGATGGCTAGTGAGTAGTGTCTTGGAACGAGAATCCTTGTCTTGACACTTCATCAGCACTTGAAGTCATTATTTTTATTATGAAAATATATATCTTGATTATTTACAATGTTGGATCTTACACTTTGTGAAATAAGTATTAAGATATTATCAAAATCAATAACTGTTATGACACATGGGAATATAAAATATTAGAACAAGAAATAAATTATTTTGGTCACGTGAGCGTGTCACCCAATTACTTGCATCGATTATATTCTTTAATTTAAAAAATCACCAATCGCTATCCAAGATGGCGAATATAATCACGTGATTAAATGCTAAGATAAAAAACAAACATTTATGTATATTCAAAGTATTTACATTTTGAAAATTCTGACAATTGTCAACACACAACATCATTGGTTCACTAGTAAATGACGTCATAGTCTTTTAACTTATGTACAAAGAACATTAGTCCAATAAAACAGATTACTTTACGTTGGGCACGTTTTCCCATTTCAGACACTTGTCATTCTGTTAAGAATAAAACTCTTTGCCTGAGTTATATCCATATTTTGGTGTCTTCTCATGCGCAACCATTAAACAAAAAATAATACTCAAGAGACTTACATTTGGTCTGAAATGGGAAAACATTGCGACCAAGGTAAGGAGATCTATTGATAACAATGACTTAGAAAATCTTATTGAGAAACTCCTGAACCGCTTCCTCTGTGTGTTTGGTAGTAAGTTTATCTAGGTCCGATTTGTTGATTCCAAACTTTTTCCCAATAGCCTTTGCGAGTTGGGAAGCCTCCTTTAAAGACGCATTTACATTATCGAAAACTTTCTTCAGTTTGTTTTGCGTCTCGCAATGTTCCAGTAGTGCTTTTGCGACTTTGAACTTCAAGGTATTTGTCTTCTTGATCTTGTCTTTTAATTCGGCGAGTTTTTGGTGTCCAATATTGGAATGGATTTTTGCTTTACTCTTTTTTGACTGCAAAACTTTGCTCTTGGAATCGGCGTGCTCTTCTTTCTTCTTCGTTTTGCGTAGCTTGGTATTCGTCGCTCGTTTGTCTGCAAGCTTCTTTGCTTTTTTGCTTGGAAAACTCGATTTCTTTTCGCCTTTTCGTGATGGCTTCTTCGCTTTAACTGCTTTTATTTTCGGAATCTTTTCTTCTTCTTCAGCAGAATTTTCCATGGCACTTCCAGACCCTTTTTCGTCGCGATATCTTCCTTCAACTTTCTTCAAAACTGTTTTCTTTGCAACACTTTTTTTACTTGTTTTACCAGCTTTGGATTTGTGAATACTCTGTTTAGTCTTTTCCTTTCCTTTTTCGCCAGAAATGTAAGTATCAATATTGAAAAATTTATTCAGTCCTATATTCTCGATAAGTTTCTGGAGGACAGGCTTAGGAATGCGGTTAAAAAATTTCAAGCTTTTTTGATCTAAAGTGATATCATTTTTTCCTCTCGTGACGACGATCTTCTTAGATGGGTCAGCGGATATAACTTTAAGAAGATTTGCCAAGCCACCAGATCTTTTTACTCCTTTAATGACATGCGCTGAAGAGGATTTCTTCTTCCTTGGAATCTTTGATTTCTTCGAGTGTGAAACAGGTTTGACGTGTTTTTGAATCCTGTTTTTCTTGTTTCCTTTTTTGGAACTCCTTTTTGTAGTCGCATGTTTCGATTTCTTGTTTACTTTTCTTTTAGAACTTTTCTTCGTTTTCTTGTTTTCTGGTTTCTTTTCATGACGTTTTCCCTTGGAATGTGGGGCACTCATCAAATCTAGCATCACATCTTGAATAGATTCCCCATCGAGTACATTGCCATTATTGCTTCGTTTCACAATTGATCTCCTTGACCTCAAATGATCACGTGCAATATCACGTGACTTGCCACGTGACAGGAAGCCCCTTCCATGCTTGTTTATCCAAGCATATATTTCATTGGCGAGGTGATCGCTTTCGCCTTTAATCGTCTTAATCAATTTCTCTACATTTCCTCTCTTGTGTGTATTGGGTAGGCCTGGTTTTCTTAGGCGATCACGTGATTGATGACGTGTATGGTCATGTGACTGTAATCCTTTACTGTGTTTGTCTATCCATGCGTAGATCTCATTAGCTACTTTATCGCTCTCTCCTTTGAGGTCTCCAATGATGTGTTCAAGTTTCTGTTCTTTTTTACCTGTTTTGTGATCAAATAGCTGTTATTATTGTGTGACACTAAATGTAGCACCAGAATGAAAGATTTCACTTTGATTTCACTTGCGTGACAAGACAAGATTTCACTTGCGTGACAAATATAGCCAAACTCACCAAAACTGAAATGCATGTCATGCAAAAACTGTGCAGAAAGTTTCTATTGTTTGGTACACTAATATGGCTGCCTTGTCACGTGAGTGAAAACGTTCCATTGTAAGGGCCGTGAAGTCACGCATATATGCCTGGGTGACCATTAGCGTTATTAACACTTTCAAGAACTAGCTGATATTAGCTTCTGAATTTTTTCAAAGCCCATAGTTCTTTTTCCCAATTTGCATAAAGACTACAAGCATGCGCAGGCGTTTTTTTTTTTTTTCCTTTTCGGCTGTGAACAAGTTGGTCAGCCGTCAGGTGTTCGTACTTACCATCACAAACAGTAACAAAGAAAAATGAAGTAAAGATGAGAAGAAACAGCTTCCCTTTTTTCATTTCATCAATCAGTGCCATTAGACATTCTGTAAAGGAAAACAGACTTGGATTATATGTGCGTTCAGCGATAAGATTCTATGTCTTAGCGCTCTAACCTATCTGTACGTATTTGAAGGGCGTTCATAGGTACTCTAGTACTACTGACATAAGGGCGTGGTGGAATCACTATGTATCCTGAGTTTTCGTAATAAACCGATTGGTATTTTGGCAAACACACGCTAAAACATACCGTAGCACCTCTACCTTACCTAGTGTTCGCTTTTAAAAGAGGTTTGAATTGTTCTACAGTAAAGATAAAAAAAAAATTCGTGGTCGTGCAAAAAGCTGTCCGCGCGTTTGTCCGAACACTTAATACAGGAATCACTGTATTTTAAAGAACTACTGAAACGACTTATAAAATAAGACTTGAAAATATGGTCAATCAAAGCAATTGCGATTATTGATCCTTCCACACTAACTTGAAATCCGATCCTAGTAACATCATCTCCTTAACGTGATGCTTGACATGGGTTAACGCCTTCTATCACTGCTCCCCGTATACCAACGAAATCATTTTCTTTATTTCGACTCAAGAATCAAAAATACTTTATATGTAAGGGTTTTCAAATGCATGAGAATATTAATCGTTTTAAATATTGAAGAATTCTGATCGTGGCTCTCGTTTTATAAACACTTTTCTACTGCTTTCTATGAAGTTCCCAATGTGTTTGCGAATGGGAGGGAAATTAGAAATTCCCAGAAATCTTTATATTCGAAAAACACTAAAACTTAAACCGAGTATTGTTAAGTATTTTAACTGACAAATAGCAAAAAAGAAAATGAAGATTTAGTATTTTCAAATTCAATGTCACGATTGCCCCACCCATTGGAGCCAATCCTTTTTCAGTTCCATAAAATACAAACGAAAGAAAAAATATCTAGAATTCGAAAAGCATAATCTGAACGAATTACAAAAATATAATAATAAAAATAATAATAAAATAGCGTAATACATTTGCGAGTGGAAATTCTTGTTCTTTTGAAGGCAGTAAACTAGTTTACTCTACATAGTTCTTACAGTAAACAGAGATTTAAAAAACGCTCCCAACACAACGAAAAAAATAAAATGAAATAAAGTGTACAGATGTTTAAAAAAATCAAATAAACAGAAATGCTTAGTTGTTTTTATTTATTTTTTAACCTATTGGCAGACAGTAAATATTTAACATGCAAGTCGTGGATGTGACAAACAACGCCCAAAACAAAAAATAAAAAAGTCTTACCTATCTCTGCGGTGTTTTGTGCGCGTAAAAGTGGACCAAGAACCGATCTTTCAGGAACACCAAAGTCTACAACCGTAAAAGCCTCAACAAAATTGGAGTAATTTTGTGTTAATTCAGGGTACGCGAAGCCAATGTAGTTGGTTCGCGGTGGTGTTGTCTGTTTGGTTCCAGTTGAGTGAAACAACCTGCTTTCTGTCAAACATCGACGTGACGAGAATTGAGCGTGACGCCACTGTGCGCTCGGGTGATCAGATCTTCATAATATAATCCGATACGAACCAACGATACGTAGGCAAATGCGAGATCCTACTACAAGGAAGTAAAAAAAAAAACGTTTGTTGCCGAATTGTCCAATCTTCCTTTTTTGTTTTTTTTGTTTTTTGAATGGAACACTTGTATAAAAGACAAACACTCGGTTCGAGAAAATTAACAAATATTCTAAAAAGAGAAAGCTGGACACTTTGCAGGGTGCGATAGTGGTGAATCCAAGTTGTCTATAGCGCACAAGCTTCAACTTAAAAGTATTCCGGAATTTTTATTGGGCTGCGAAATTCAATACATAACTAGTTCCAGATTTTCTTCATTGAGCGGATAACGGCTGTAGAAAAGCGGTTTTCGCAATTCAATGTACAAGGTACATGCCAACACTGAAATTCAAATAGCTTCCAGTCATTGACTTCCAGTAATTCAACGAATCATAACGCGTAGTTAAGGGTAAGGTTTGGGTACACATGTTGTAAAACAATACGTAACGTATACAATGACCAAGGGGTTATATTTTTGCTCCACATTTTATTTCAATGACTGAATATTAACAAATAAAAACATATCTTTATTGTTAATAAAAGGTCAATTCCTCTGGCAAAAAGAGCGAAATAATATTTATACCATGGTAATAATTTTATTAATAATTGATTATCTTCTTGATAAATTCTTGTCCTTGTTTCGCATTAATTTTATTTGAAACTTCGATCACTTAAGTCCATACCAGTCGTACTTTTTCCTTATTACACAAGTCAATTTGATTGATATGCGACTGTTTTATCTGGCAAAACATTATGGTTTATCTTACAACTCTCTTTTTTATCATGGTAAGCTACTAATGCTGATAAAGAATTTTCTAATTTCATTAGGTACAAAGGAGGACTGGAAACGAGCTCATATTGGTAGGCGCGACGGGCATTAGTCACGTGTCTTTTTCCCGCCAAAATTGCAAATAAGCACTTTTTCAAGAAATAACATTCAAGTTACGAGGATTTTAATGGCAGTCAAAAATCAAGATTCCAAAATTTCTGGTTATTAAGTGTTTCACAGTTATTGAATGAGTGCAAGAAAAGCCATTATCCGCTAGCATACAGCAACACAAAAATCAGTGCTTTTGCCCAAGAATCCCCAAGAATTCCATGCGAGATGAGCTAGTTACCAGTCTTTCTATGAGCTCCTAGTGGTAATGTTTGTTAAAATGCGTCTACGAATGTTATATTATTCTTATACGTTCCAATATTCACATATTTTTTACTTCAATCCAGTCAAAAATCACTAAAAAAACATGAAGCGATTCGCTGTTTTTTTTGTTTCTGTCTTAGTTGGACTGAAGTAAAAGTTTCACTCGATTTATACTCATAACATGAAAAATGAATCCTATATTAAAAACACTACACTAAAACTGCTTGTGAACTGTCTTGCTAATCGTGTTAAACCATCTTGAGGAATCTTCGCTTCCATAGAAACCATCACCATAGTAACCAATCCAAGACATCAGATCGAGGCTTTAAGGAAGCGCCGTGCCTCGACGCCACGTCCTTTCTTCTGAGTGATCGAAGTAGATTAAAAAACAAATGTAAAGAAAAGAATATTTAAAAAAAAAATCCGTGTACTGTGTGTCTAAAGCGGATTAAGCCAGAGGGGAACTTTCCATAGTTTATTACGGTAGCAGCTGCGGCAGCGGAACGTCTTCTATGCCAAATGTACATCTTTGGACTGAAGATGAAACGTCTTTCCCTTCCTTCGAGAAAGTCCTCGTTTCGATTTTAAAAACTAAAACCCAAAGAGCATTTATTCTTTGCTTTTTAAGTTAAAATAAGCCATCATCGTGATCATCTTGGCCGCACGAGCACATTACGACCAGCGTCGGTAGGACCCGAGTTAAGCCCGAACCTCAACGAAGCATTATCGATTTCCTTTGCGACGTCGTAACTCAAATTCCGAGCAGAACTATTTCTTGTAAACTGACATCGAAAAGAAAAATTCTACAGCAACCAACCCTGACAACACTGTGTGCAGTCGAATTCATATTGGTTGTACGATATCCACTCGATTCAATATTGATTGGTAACGGTTCATTTACGAACTATTATTGATTAATTAATCCACCTCTATACGTTCATGCTTTGGAGTTTCTCGATCCATTGAAGGCAGGATTCTTTGTCTTCTGCCAGTAGATTATACAGACGCTTTGTGGTTCGAAGCTGAAAAATAGTACAGGAATTCATTAGTAAGGCCCTTTGCAGCTCAGTAATCACGTGCTGATTAATTCACTGAGAGCAAATGAATGAACATCTTGATTCCCATGGGCGAAATTTACTGGTGAGCAAACACACTTTCTACAACCTGTTTTGAGAGGTCGTAATAAGACTGTGATTCGTAACACACCGGTTGAACATATTTTCATCCAGTTCTTTACAAGTAGTTAAAAAGAATCACCAAATTAAAATAACAAAAATTTTGCTCTCCAGTACAGACACGAGACCGTTAGCCGCAAAGGGCCTATTTATAGGTACGAGTGATGTTTTGAAAGTCAAAATTGGATGAGCCTTTAGGTGACTTCAATTTGAGAACTTTCAAAACATCACGAGTATCTATAAATTCCGAATTGTACGAGAAGATTGTGCAATTTGTTGTTCATAATACACTCAAAAAAATTGAGCAAAAATTTGGACTCAACAGAGTACAATTTAGGATTTTATTGTACTCCTCTTGTCCAATGAGAATCGAGTAATTTGTAGAGTGTATTATAAGTAGTTGAATCAAGTATCAGACATAGTATCAGTATTGTAGTCAAAGAGGAGCACTTAATATTTTTCCCCCTTAACTCAAGGACACATCAAGGCATGATGAACAATAGATGTTCGTGCCCAAGCTAGACCACAATGCATCATGTTTATCAAGGTCCTATTAGCTATACTTACATCGAAGAAAGCATTCTTGTCTGCTCCTTTGGGTGCTCCTAGAGGAAGTATAAAATTACTGGTTAGAAAGTTCCACAGAAAGGAATAGAGGAAATATTTTTTGTGCATGAAAGAATTAGTGCATGACACGACACGGAGACAATACGACGTGTTATGTACCTGGTGAATAACTGCCTTGTACAACAGCTGTCATCTCTCCAAGGTCAATATAACCTGCGCAATGTGTTTCTTCTTTCGACTCGTAGTAGCGCAGCTGAAACATAAAATATTGAAAACATTAAGCCACTGAGTTATAAAATACATCTCAATCTTTCATTGTTTGGGGTGCCTGTGGTAAAAGGGTGGGGCCATACCACAGGGAGTACAGTTACTAACCTGGTTTCTTTGTGCATCCAGCACGAACCATCTGGATTTCCACTGCTTGAACAGATGTCCCCTCTTGTGTAAGTAGCCACAATGCATTTGCTTGTTGGGCACTTCGAACTACAATGGAATACAAAGTCACGTGACCTAAACAAGTGGAAATCTCAAGGCTGGTCACATCTAGTAACACAACCGTATGAAGTGTCATCCCGTGACATTAGTTAGATTTTGACGTTACAGTATCTAAGGGTGACGTCATCTTAGCATGTCACCTCAAAAATAAACTGAGAAGTGTTATCGAGCGACATTTGCCACCTTAACCTTGTGTCACGTCATCTTTGAATGTAACGTAGTGTTATCACGCGACATTAGTTAATTAGTCTGACATCATTATGGCAAGTGACAATCAGTTTTATAATGTAAGTTGTCACGTGATTAGTTAAATTGTGACGCTACATTTCTGAGCGTGACATCAACTTGGCACGTGAGATAGTGTAATCACGTGCTTGTTGAATGTCACATGATTAGTTAAATTTTAACGTCACATTACGGTGCGTGACGTTATCTTGGCACGTGACGTAGTGTAATCACGTGATGGTTGAATATCTCACCTCTAGACTGATAGTACTCTTAGCAAGAGAGGTTCCCGGTTGATCTGATAGGTCTCGTTTCTTACACTGCCATGGTACTTGTGATTGACACTTCTCGTGTACGTTGTAACCACATTCTGTACACTTCAGACCTATCAAGATAACGAGTAATGACATCATTAGTTGAAACAAACTAAAATCCCCATACATTTTCCTTCCTCCTTATGCTGGTGACATAGATCATACTTCGTATGAACATAAAAACCGTGCAGTTCCATGATCGTGATGGTACCGTGTTCAAGGATGGCGCGCTGTGATTTTTCCCCAATTGTTTCTAAACAGTGTTGGACGGTTTGGCAAGACTTACCCTTACTAACAAAACCGATAATCAACTGTAAGCAGTAGTCACAATTTGTTGGAGTCAAGAACATATGCTTCTGGAAATTATGAGGCTGAGAAAATCCTTGAGCACTCTTGTCTTCTACCTGGAGTTTACCCTGAAAAATATCAACAAGAAATGTGAACACTTGGTAAGGAAATTGGTGGTTTGTTCACCATACCAACCACAGAGTTAACTGTTGCTAGGTAACGAATAGTTACTATGGTAACGAACCTACGGTCCCAACGCATATCAACATTAAGATTACTATGTAATGTTTTCCCATTTCAGACCACATGTCATTCCCTAGAGTATCAYTTTTTTGTTTAACGGTTGTACATGAGAAGACACATGAATATGGATACAACTCAAACAAAGAATCTTATTCTCGAGGGAATGACACGTGTTCTGGAATGGGAAAACATTACGCCCAAGGTACAGAGGGGTATTAGCGGGCCTGTCTTCATGCCACCCAAACAGACTAACTGTTGCTAGGTAACTACTGGTTACTATGGTAACCTACATACCCTTAAGATGACTTCCATGGTGTTCCGTTTATGCTGCATCAGAGATTGTTGTTTGACCCACAGTCGATTACCTTGATAAGACTGAAACAAGAGATACAAGACCATGTTAGGTTATTATAAGCCCCAAGATAATAGACCTATATCATAGGGGTATAGTGGAAAACCATACAACGTGTTTTACTCCAGGAAAGAATTTAGCTTCAAGACCTGGCCTTTGACAAAGGAAGCCCACAACGTTTAACACCACAGGGATCGAGAATGTAAGTTTGATATGAAGTGTTGAGGTAATGCATCCCCTCTCACTGGCCCCTCAACACAAATGAATAGAAATTGTTAGGTCTCTCTCTTCATGCCAGGGTGTATCTTCAACTTCCCTGGTTTTCCTTCCAATGATAAATTCCAATGTGAACTATGAGATACCCCTGCCCTGTTTCAGACTTGGATAAAAAATTCAAGAAACTTTCAGTAAAGTTTCTTTGTAACCTTTTTGTAGTCAATTTTTTTAAAAGTTTCTTTACAATTTCAATAGAAGAACCACACTGTACGTGAAAAGTCACTGCTAAATTCCTTTTTCATCACCCAAACTTGGATTACCCTCATTTTCAAGTGCCTGGGGATAAAGTGTACGAAAAATACGTTAATACTTACAGCCTTTGTGGGAGGTGGATATTCTAAGCCTTTCCACGTCTGTTCCCAGCCACCCGGTACACAATCCGCTTCTTCCTCCAACCTACTGACTTCCTGTAACAACCACGTGCACTCGTCACGCGGGAATTGCGTGACATCTCCATAGCAACCTGTCATGCAGCGCCTGACGTCGTGTTTGTGCTGTGGAGATTGTTGGTCTTCAACTGTTGATTCTACTTCATTAACAAGTTCAGCGTCGTATAATGGACCGGTTGAAAGGTTCTCTGTCACGTAGTACTTCCATACCTTGAGATTAGAGATCTTACAGAATGGACGTAGAACCTAACAAAGTAAAATATTCATAAATTGTAAATTGTGAGTTATCCATGCCCTGACTTAGATCAACCCAGAGGTTGTTTCAGGGTTTGATCTGTGAGTTAGGCATGCCCTGACTCAGATCAGCCCAGAGGTTGTTTCAGGGTTCTATCTGTGAGTTAGCCATGTCCTGACTTAGATCAGCCCAGAGGTTGTTTCAGGGTTCTATCTGTGAGTTAGCCATGCCCTGACTTAGATCAGCCCAGAGGTTGTTTCAGGGTTCTATC
>NW_022260345.1:139807-152708 GCF_009602425.1 Actinia tenebrosa | reverse complement strand
TGATGATACATGATGATATTTGTTGATGATGAATGATAGAGATGATATGATACATGATGATGGTGGTGATACATGATGATGGAGCCTAGCTCTGTTGTGATAAGCTAAAGATTAATAGGTTTTAGATTAAGTATGTTCCATTAACTATGGTTCAACCTACTTTTTGATGTCCCAAAGCATACAGAAAGTTGTGAAAAGCAGGCGACTTCTGGTTCTGTTCGTCAATATAATCCCACAATGATTTACCAGTTTTCTTGCCATCGTCTTCAGTCATCCATCCAGCTTCATACCGCTCGTGTTCTGAGTCCAGTAGGAAAGTTCTAAAGCGCATTGACACGTGATGGTACGCAATGGTACAGAGAAAATTCTCGTTGAATTCAAACGACAGTGGAAACTGTCGCATAATCTACAGAGGAGAGATAAATGATAGATTATGCATCAGGATTTTTCTTCCCATAAACAAGATCTTTAGCAAACTTTTCTGAACAAGACAAGTAATCATTTAGTTGTCTACTACTTGACCATTTTTTTCTTTTCTAATTCTGTAGAATTTTTTTATTGTCAAATGTTTCATGTTTGCCATAAGCAGGATGCTTAAACTCTTTAATATAAACAGAAGTTACGGCAAACATCTGGATAAATTATGAATCAGAATCAAATGTCTCATTACTCTTTTTAAAACTGTCTAATTTATACAAATTTTCATAACTATTTTATTTTTTTCTTGAACTGGGTTGGTCACGTAATCATAAAAATGAGTGTAATGGCGTTGCGTGACATCACGCAATATGTTCCGTGACCTTGACTCCATTTATTCGCTTCTTACCTGATGTACAGCATCAAGAAACTGCAAGAATATTGGGGTGAATGAATTCTGTCTCTGTGCAGATGCCACCTGGTTACCTCGATGTAGGAAGCGATGCCCAAAGCCAAGCCATTCCTTCTCGATTAGTAGAATAAATCCTTTGATGGTTCGATAGTATGGATCGAGACATAGTTCTGCTAAGGACACAACCTGAGCGGATAACGCGAGAGAAACAGGTTACATACTACTACAACTACCAGAATCCTTTGCGCACTTTATGCCTTAATCTCAAGAGGCAATGAAAACTTGACGAAAATTTGGCAAGCATTACTACCAGAAATTATTTCTGGTAGTACTGTTAAAGTGGTGCCATCATAATGGCCTATTCTTCAGGTAATACCAGTGGCGAGCTTGCATAACGAAGGAACTTGGTGACGAGAACCTCATTTTCATCAAGGTAATTGATGAAAAATGGTGAATTGTGGTTTAGCTTGAGTACATATGACACTACATAGGCCACTTGCAACACTCAATGCAGCTCAATTTAGTAGATGACATTACAGCATTTTAATCTCATGCGAACTAATTAAGCGAAAAACGGAAAGTGGTAGCCAGGCTAGACCAGAAATAAATGAATATGTTGGAGCCATCTCACGAGTGGAACACAGTAACCAATGGTCGACTTTCAGAGACTCTCCGCATCACCTATTCCTCCTGATATTACACTTTTGTTAAAAGATACAACAAAAATGCCTTTGAAAGGAGGGTAAAACATGGAATGATGATGATGATGATATGATAATGATGATGATACATGATGATGATGCATGATGATGATACATGACAATGACATGATGATTGTTGGACAGTGAAATACCTGTGCTGTAACGTCCCAGCCATCTTCGAAGCACACCATGACAGATGAGCCTTGAATGTCAATAAGATCTACCAGAGCGTTCGATACATTGAGGACTGCGCTGAGCTAAAACAGAAGAATAAAGACAGACAAGGTTAGTAAAGAAAGATTACATTACCGCCATTATCATTAATAGCAGCACCAGCAAAACCAGCATTGTAAACCATTATCATCAGCATTCTAATTATCATACAATATTACCATCATTGTTATCATAATAATGTCCATTCATCAGTCATCGCCATCATCATAGATCATCATCATATTCATCAATAACAACAGCAACAATCATCATCATCATCGACATTATCATTCATCATCATCAATATCTTCATGCAAAATCAATATAATCATCATCATAATCATCTTCAATACTGACATAAACTTCATCATCATCGACATTATTATTCATCATCATCGCTATCATAATGTAACGTCACTTTAGTCATCATCATCATCATCATCATCTTCAATATACTAACAGAAAGATAAATCATCATCATCATCATCATGTAACACCAATATAATCCTCCTTATCATCAGCATCATCAGCATCATTAATTATTGTCATCATCATAACCGTGCAGACATTATTCTCTGAATAATACACATTACTACCTGATGTAGCCATTCAGATTCGTTAATCTGTTTATAAAAACTCTCAGTAGTATCTTGACTCGGGCAGCATGCTCTCTGGAACTTCTTGAAACATGCACGTACGGCGCGCACATCTGGTAGCTGAAAGTACATTGAAATAACAAAAGTTGTCAAAACTGGTTTTGTTTATGCTTTACAAGCCTGCTCTGACCAAGGGACTATAAGGTATGAAAAATATACATTGGGAACGTAATAACTGGGAAACCATAACCAGAAGTCTAAACAACTTTGGGGTTTCACACCTTCTGTCTTCCCTGTGGATGAACTAAGTTTATTAATGCAATGTTCTGAATGAAATTTCCAATGAACAGAACCTCAAAGAGAAATTATTCATGCTTCCAGTTGACATTGCAGATGGATTTTGGAAAACTTAAAGCCCCTTTTAGTTAAAATTGTAGCTCTCATCGTGAAAAAAAAACAAAAAAACAAAAAAGAAAAAGGAAAAAGAGAAAAAGGAAAAAGGAAAAAGGAAAAAAAAAAAAAAAAAAGAAAGCAAACTCAACTGAACTACATACATACCTCAACGGGGACAAATTCCACTTTAGAATAAGCTTCCTGCTTTACATTCTGAGAGGATAGAAACAGAATTACTCCATAAAATGCAAACAATCCTGTCTTACGAGAGCTAACACAATACTGAATTGATGACATGCATTGCATTACCAAGTGCCCCATCATGGGGCATTACATTCACCCCCCTAGAGGGCCTTTCGTGGTGTAGCAAGCTTTGTTGTATTGTGGTAAGGGTTTTTTTTTTGGAGGGTATTGTTAAAATCCAAATTCTTTATCCTTGGCTATTGCTTTATTGTGCCTTGCAACACCAAGAAAGAGCGCACTGCATTAAGAAGCTGTTCTTACCCGTAGGTGTTGTTTGTCTCCAAGAACATATAAAGCAGCTGGCTCCCATCCTTTTCTCTTTAGTGTATGGTCAACTAACTGACCAGCATCGACCTCTTCTGTCAGTTTACTGGAGATGAGTGGATTAAGAATCACCCCATGATGGAGTGAGTTTGCTCTTGCTACAGCCTTGTTCTTGGACAGGGGAGTTGCAGTAACTATGAGGAGAAACCTTATCAATACCCTGGAAGCTCTGGGCTGATCTAAGTCAGGGCACGGATAACTCACAGATTGAACCCTGAAACAACCTCTGGGCTGATCTAAGTCAGGGCATGGCTAACTCACAGATGGAACCCTGAAACAACCTCTGGGCTGATCTAAGTCAGAAACATCATTCTACCCCATTTCCCCATGAACTCCATACTCACCAACAGCTCCAAATAGCTTTTCTTGCTCCAGCGATGAGGAAGGTATAGACTGCCCCCCTGAGCTACCAATCCCTGAGCGAATGAGAGATGCCATACTGCTCCTCTCAATTCCTCCAGCACGTAGTAAAGTAGCCTTATTCTTATGGTGCTTCCAGATAGCTACAGGAAAACGTCCCTGCCGATGGTTTTTGGCCACTCTGAGAAGAGTGTCGTCTGAGATTGATTGTGGTATGACAAGAACTGCAGGGTAACTGAAAGTAAAGCACAATTCAGTTTATGAGTATGACCACGTTCTTGCAAGTAGGTGTATATATATATTTTTCTTGTTAGTTTTTTAAAATAATAACTTATATTTATCATAAGTATTGTAAGTATATGTATCATATTTTATTAATTCATTCATGTAAAGCGCTTTTGATCATTTTAATGTTAAAAGGCGCTATAGTAAGTTAATAAATTATTATTACTATTATTATTAAGTGAGCCTTCATAAGGGACCTTGCAGAATGTAGAGGTAGTGCATGTCAAGTGAACCTCACGGAAGAGCCCTGTATGTGGAGTGGTGGTTGTGTAACATTTTTGATTGATTTCCGTAAATCAAAGACCTTATCTGTGCAAGGGCCCTCAGTGTAGGTAGAAGGGTAAGGGTAACGTGGGGGTGGAGGAGTGAGTGCTGCCAAGCAATATATTGATGGTTACAAGAGTAGTCCTCAGTGTAGGTAGGATAAGGGTAACATGGGGGTGGAGGAGTGAGTGTGCTCAAGCAATATATTGAAGGCTATAAGAGGAGTACCAAGGTTCTTACCTTCTGCAAACAGTATAGGTATAGTTCACCATAGTAATTCTCCAGGGTCCACCGCCAGGTCCTTTAGAAACATTTCCAAATCCTAACCGCGAGTAATCCTGGCAACATGGCATTCTATTTAACCGATCAACACCCTGTACAATAGGGTCTACTTTAACAGGGATATCACTAATATCAACTACAGAATCATCATCTGTCATAGATCCACTGGGAGAACCAGGTCCATCCCTAGGGTTGCTCCCTGCACTATACTTTTTCCGTCTTGCTGATATCTTAAGGTTTGGTAAACTACCTCTCTTAGACGAGGATGTTAGGTCATGGAATTTTTTTCTTGTTTTTCGTAATGTTCCTTGGCGTTCCATTTGCTTTTTGATTACAAATGTTGGCGTTCTACCGAGTCCTTTGCCAACGAAAGCAAACGAGCTGAATACAGTTTGCGGAGCTTGTACGGTGTGGAGCCGCTTACGGAAAATCTCTACCATCTCTGTGCCTACTTCTTCGTCATAAGCAAGCTTCATTAACTGAAATAGTTAAACGGAAAGAAATTAAATGTTGTTAAAAGAATAATTGGATTGACAATGCCAATGGTATGGGAAGATAAGAAAGTTACTTGTGACAAATAGAATCGTTCTGAATTTATTACGAATCATTAACTGACTTCAAACACAAAGAAATAATTTTTCGTAAAAAGGGATGATTATCTTTTGTGGGAAATGTCAGACAGCAGCTGAATACCGTCATATAACCACTGCCTACCTGGAACGTGCTAGACCGCAGTTGAATACAGTCATGTAGCCACTGTCCCAGATGTTCCATAAAAGTGACGCCAATTTTCTTCTCCCGTATCGTAGAGCCAACAGGAAAACTTCTGGTCACTATCATCTCCGAGGCTGAAAAGTATAATAATTTGTTAAAAATGTAAATTTGTGCAAGACCCAACAATAGCACCGGCGTATCCAAATAGGTAACGTTAGGACTGTTTAAAGCTCAAAATAGACAGAAAAATTGATGCTACATGAGCAAAAAACGACATAACATTGTTCCTTATCCATAGAGGTGTTTCCTATTCATCAGATAATGTAACAAATAACTGTAGAGCTTAATCAGGACTGCCCACAGACCTTACAAATTGTGTAGTTGGAGGTGGGGTGATGCCACGCCCTGATTCCTTCCCCTTCCCCTTCCCCTTTTTTCATAAACCACTAAACCACAATTTTAACTATTTTACCAAACTGATCAACTGGAGTTCCCCTGAAGATGACTCAGTGAATGGTAAGAAACACTGCCCCTCCCATCAGAATAAATTTGACCACGCCCTGACCCCCTCCGCTCCCCTTGGCTAGAGAGCAATAAATCCTAAATAACTTACCAAACTGATCAATAGGCGTCCCCTTGAAGATGGCTCAGTGAATGGTAAGAAATACTACCCCTTCCATCAGAATAAATTTGACCACGGTCTGACCCCCTCCCCCACCTGGCTAGAGAGCAGTACATCCTAAATAACTTACCAAACTGATCAATAGGTGTCCCCTTGAAGATGACTCGATAGTTAGTAAGAAACACAGCTCCTTCAGCAGGAATCAAACATGGTCCCCCAGCTTCCCCTCCCCTTCCTAATTCTCGGCCATCAGCCAATAAGTAGCATCTCAAACCATCACATAACATATCTTCTCCTGTCAACAAAGCTGGCCGCATGATCTTGATCTGGTGGCAAACAACGGATGGACAGTCAAGAGCTGTCAATTTCCAGTGTTGGGTGGGGGATGGTTGTGGTTGGTTGGATGGATTGATTGATGGATGGATGGTTGGACACATAAACGTTCAGCACCCCTGACCAATAAAATCAACGAAAAACCTGTCAATCAAATTGACAGGACTAAACAGGGAAGGAAAGAAAGAAAGGGAAACTCTTCTGCTCATTGCTACGCTCTTATCAAGACAAAACTGTCAACCAGTTAATCGGCCATATACTACTGTCAGTCAAATTAATTGTAGTAGTATGTACAGGTACATTGGAACAATTTATTTGATGACCTCTTTAGCTTAGATGTAATGTTCTCTCGTTCCACATCATGTGTCATTCTCTAGAGTATTTTTTCTTTGTTTAACAGTAGTTCATGAGAAGACACGCAAATATGGATACAACTCAAAAAAAGAATCTCATTCTCAAGGGGATAACACATGGTCTGAAATGGAAAGACATTATGCCCAAGGTAAAGTAGTCTACTGCCCATAAACCTGTCACATTTTTTGTCCCAATCAGCACATAGCAATGAAAACAATATTATGGTAACGCAAAAGAAAGGAAGACTATATGAGAATTAAAAGGCCATACTTTTTTTAAAGATTTTACTGCGATTCCCAGTCACACGCGACCAACTAGACCTTCATCACAAGCGAAAAGTTGAATTTGGGTGGACGTCCATCAAAAGGGTTTCTACCGTTTCTATTGGTTTCTACACCAGGACTGATGTGAATACTCACGCGAACATGTGCAAAATCGTTGTCTTTATCTCATGCTTCTTGTTGCGTGAATTTCTCACTCTGGATATATTTTCTCAAAAATGTCTAAGGATTCTGACTCCGAATCTTAACGCTTGATTGCAAAGCTATCGCTATGGCTATGATTTGAGTTTCTTCAAGATAGGATAAGTCAATACTGATAGTTTGCAGTTAAACGTTTGAAATTCGGAGTCGGAATCCTTAGACATGTTTAAGAAACCTTTTTGATTATGTCCACCAAAACTCAAATTTTCGTTTGTGATTTTGGTCTCACTTGGTCGCGTGTGACTGGGAATCGCAGTAAAGCTCAGGAAAGTCTAAGAATTTTGAGGTAATTTTTTTCATTTATTTTCTACACACTAAGAATGTTAGGTGTTTATAACAGTGTTAGTAGAACGGCGTTATCAAACACTTTTATTGGTCAGTTGTGTTAGGTAAGTTCTTACGCAATCAGTATCAGATGGATTGTTAGTAACAATGTTATGGCAACCTGTTGCCATGGTAATCAGAGCAGAGGAATCACAAAAGATTAAATACAGAAATAACTCAATTACTGTTGTTCTATGAACACTCGAGTTTGTCAACCAATCAGATTACGAAAACAATAGAATTCGAGTTAAACTTAGGCCAAACAAAAAATAAGTGTGTTTCCTGTTGCGCGACCGACCCTAATTTTCTTGCCGATTTTTGCCAACTCTAATATTTTTTTCATTCTCAAATGCACCACAGGGTTCCCAGTAAGCTCATTTCCACTGTTGTATCAGTAAAAAAAATCTGACCTATTGACCCCAATTATTTTTCTCATGCAACAGGAAATACACTTATTTTTTTGTTTGCCCTTATCTGTTTATTCATCTCCTTGAATAGCTTTCATAGACTCTCAATAATTGTAATTGAATTCTATTGTTTTTGATTCGTAATTTGATTGGTTCACAAACGTGAGAGTTAACACTTAGAGTAGAACGACAGTAACTCATGCAAAATCAGAAATTCAAGACACACCTTTCTTTGGGGTGCTAAACGCCTGTACTGTGCCCACACTGGCTCTAGTGATTCGATATGCATGGCTACGACACCTAGGAAAGAAAGAATATGTTTCCAAATCAAACAGCTTGAGAGATGCAAAGAGAAAACAGAAAATGAGAGACTGCGAGAGAGAGAGAGAGAGAGAGAGAGAGAGAGAATATTCATGTATTCCAGTGGAATTTTGAAGTGTTGGTATTGCTGAAGTTGTGCAAAATTTACTATAACATCAATAATGGTATTTGTGAATATTTTAAGGCAGAAATGAGGCTAACCATGTTAAACCTGTTAAACCCTGAGAAAATGCAACCTGTTAAACCTGTTAAACCCTGAGAAAATGTAACCTGTTAAACCTGTTAAACCCTGAGAAAATGTAACCTGTTAAACTCTGAGAAAATGTAACCTGTTAAACCCTGAGAAAATGTTACCTGTTAAACCCATTAAACCCTAAGAAAAGTCTGTACTCAAGGAACACAGTGGTATTTTAAGGTCAAAAAGTCTATTGATTGAAGTAATACCTGGAATCATTGCATAAAGTGACTTCATGTGTTCTGTCCTGATCCCAGCTTCTGTCCCAACCCGATCAACGAATCGTAACACAAATTTTGTTACAGTGTCTGCGATGGTTTCCTCTTCGTCATCAAGATAGCTATCCCAGCCACTATCTGTCACACTATTGGCTGAATCCCCTGCGACTTCTGTAATATTAGAGGCAATGGAATGTGAGTGACAGCTGCTAATCAATATTAATATCTGCCATTACCTAAAAGGCATATCCATGATCTAAAAATATATGAGGAACAAGAGTTCATTGACATGAAATTTGAAGTTCCATACACATAACAATATAATTACAATCAAAACAAAACAGTGAGCGAGAGCTGTCAATCAAACAGATCTATGACCATTACCTCCATTAGTGACGGCACTATCAGCAGTATACACACCACTGACTGACCCCTCACGACCAGCTATAGACCCTATAAGAATGTAAAAAATAGCAAATATCAACAATTTTATGAAACTGCCCCTGGGCTGAACTAAGTCAGGGCATGGCTAACTCACAGATCAAACAATGACAAAACCTCTGGGCTGATCTAAGTCGGGACATGGCTAACTCACAGATCAAACAATGAAACAACCTCTGGGCTGATCTAAGTCGGGAGGTAGCTACATGTAACTCACAGATCGAACCCTGAAACAACTTCTAATAGATCTTATTGGCTGCGGCGTAATGTTTTCCCATTTTAGACAAAGTGGCATTCTCTTGAGAATATGATTTTCAAGATAAGAGTTGTATCCATATTTATTTGTCTTTTTATCTGCAATTGGAAAACATTGCACAACTACAAATAAAGTATTTCTTTACCTGTGGCACCTGCAGCGTGTGGGGCCTGATTACGCGTTCTTGATGGCATTAATTCACATGCATTCAGTGGTATTCTCATATATACCATACGGTTAGCATAGTGTATGGCCTGACTATATACAATACTCTCTTCGCTAGACATTAAATTGGTCCTCTCTTTCTGGGCCATATTTGGCCAGCGCTTGAGCTAAGGAAGAAGAAACAATGGGGTAAGTTGATAATTATCAAATGCACTTCAGTGGTTAACACCAACAAAACAACATCATCATCATCAATCCTTGACATCATCAATAGCACCAACATTATCATCAGTGTTATCATTATCACCGCCATCACCATCATCATCTCCATTATGAACATTGTCATCCTACATGTACCTGTTCTGCAGCAATGTCCAGAGCACTGGGCTGCGGTTTATTTGGTGGTGATCTATTCACAGGTTTCAGGGCAACTTTAGAATCTTCCGTTGAATCCCCGGAATCTCTCCCTGATGAATCCTTGGTGGATAAACTTCTGTGTTTCATTGAGGGAGTAAGACTGCTTCTTGAAGATCTGTTCTCTGGTTTTTCTAGAGTGTCTTCTTCGTTAGCTTTGGGAGGTTCGTCTATGATATATAACTGTTTGATTTGTGTCTGTACGTCCATGTAGAACGCTTCTTCCCAGAACTGTTGCTTCTCCCAGATAGCATGGTCTTGGACACCGGTGTAAGCAAACTGAATGCACCCAGTTGCAAGTTTCTATAAGCACAATAAAATTGTTAAGAAATTATTGATCATTTCTGTAGACCATTTTAATTAATTCCACAATGCCTTGTTTTCGGTATTTGACGTTAAATTTATTCTTTTCAATTTCATTTTTAAAATATACAGATGTATCTAGACATATAAATGACAAACAAATAAATTTGGCATCAAACGGGTAAAAGGTATATAACACTTTCCTAGTTCATAATTAAATTTATCACACAATTAATTAGTTTAGAAAATTAAGGAGATGTCGATGATCTTTTGAAATGCTTGAGGCTTTGATCATACTAGTAGTGAAATCATAACATAATGGAATGAAAATGAAGAAATGAAATGAAAAAAAATAAGTGGTCGGTATTTTCTAATGATGATGATTGGTGATGACAATGATGATGATGATAGTAGTGGTAATGACGATGAAGATGGTCATGATCCTTACCCGGCAGAAAGTAGTGGTGAGAGGGAGTAATGCAGCGGCAACTGCGGTGTTATCCATACTAGCGTCCGACTGAAAAAAAAGAAAGCAAAAATAAATGAGAATGAGAAAGAATTTTTAAAAAAATCTTTGCTAACCAAAAAATGAAAAATGAAAAAATGAAGAAACAAAAAACAAGCAAGCAAGCAAAAAACAAACAAACAAACAAGCAAGCAAACAAAATATTTACCTGTAGAGCACTGTTCATCAGTCGAACTACCAAGTCAAACTGGTCATGCTCAAGTACAGATCTATTCTGCTTGGCTCGTAGTGATAGTTCATGACACAGAGCTAGTTGTGCACCTTTGGATTTCAGAGATCGAAGCACTGATGGTAGAGCCTGTGAAGAAAACAGAAGTTGACAATCATGGTAGTTAAAAGCCAGAGAATTTTGCTCAGTTATTGGAGCTTTATCTGGAGCACAGAGCATTATCTCCAATCCTTTTTAACAAGAACCCAGGATATATAACACGCATCTCTTACCATTCTAGCCTCTGATATCTTGTTATCAAAGATATATGTCACACAGTCCTTCAGCACTTCCAGTTTCCTACTATGAATATAATGCTGCTGTCGGCTGTATGAACCAGTACTGCACGGCACGATTTTTGGTTCACTGTTGATGACTTGAAAATGTTCCACATGGGATGCTTCTTCTTTGATGAACTGGTTGATTATGTCTTGATCAAGATGAGGAAAGAGGCTCTTCTTACTGACCTCAGTATCAATACCATCAAGAGTATTCTGGATTTGGTTTTCTGAATTATCACATGCTGGTTCCTGTAATGCCAGAATGAAATCATCATTAGTGTTCCAGTTTCATGTTCTCTGATGCATTCCAATTCGATCTGTGAGTAAGCTATGCCCTGACAGAGATCAGCCCAGAGGTTGTTTCAGGGTTTGATCTGTGAGTAAGCTATGCAGTGACGTAGATCAGCCCTGAAGGTTGTTTCAGGGGTTGATCTGTGAGTTAGCCATGCCCTGACTTAGATCAGCCCAGAGGTTGTTTCAGGGTTCCATCTGAGTTAGCTATGCCCTGACTTAGATCAGCCCAAATGTTTTTTCACGGTTCAATCTGTAAGTTACCCATGTCCTGACTTGGATCAGCCCAGAGGTTGTTTCAGGGTTCAATCTGTGTGTTAGCTATGCCCTGACTTAGATCAGCCTAAAGATTGTTTCAGGGGTTAATCTGTAATTTAGCTGTGCCCTGACTTCAGGGTATTGTTAAATTTGAAGGATGAAGGACTATGCCATGAGTACAAGAGACTCTTACATTTTCAAACAGTTTTCTGGCGATGTGTTGTATGTTGGCCAGGATGTCAGCGTCGACATCATTCTCACTCTGAATGATTTCTTCTATCTCAGCACAAAGCTAGAAAAAAAAGAATTAATAGTGAAAACACTACCACTACATTGCATATTTACAATATACAACACTCAACTAACATGTTGATTTTTATTCCGACAAAGGACTAGCGTCCGAAACATCAGTAAGTTTTTTCATCTTTTCACGGTGTATAATTTACCTTTTCATCATTACTGTTTCATTAGAAACACCTACGCAGCTCACACTAGTTTTTAGCTAGTTATATCTTTATGTTGATTTTTATGGAAGTTTGAAAAACAGGAGAAACCAGAGAAAAAAACCAGGACCACAGCTGAGTGAGAGACAAGAGGTAGACCACTACACCACAAAGTAATTTCATACTGTAGTGTCTAATAATCAATAATATTTATTAATAATGTTACCTCATCAAACAGATCACAAGAGCGGTAAGGTGGTCCTCTGTTGACCACAAGCGTCGAGAAGGCAATGCTATCTAGGACCTGAAATAACAGCAGTCCACTGCATTTAGAACCAGTAATAATGATTATAACATACCAATAATAAAAGATCTGATGTCTGCTGCAACAGCATGAAATCTTACCCTTGTAAGAAATTCGTCTCCAATCATGACTCTTTGCTCCAGGAATCTTACCTGTAAAAGTAAAAATAAAATAATATGGTTAAGACATAAAGTCCTCCACTGTGAAAATTCATATTATTAATGCTACCAAAATGATCCACAAGAACAGGTTTGCTCATTAATACGGCAATACTATTGTGTCCTCCTTACCTTATTAAAGGTAATAACTGGCTTGGGATGGATTCTTATCAGTGTTAAACAAGACCTGTAACCAGTTAATGTTCTGGCAAGTAAACGAATGAAGATAGCTCTGATCTCCTTGTCCTACAAGACACAATTGAGATTGTTTTACTTATGAATAATGTTGGTGATGATGGTTATGGTGCTGATGATGATTGAAGATACATGATTTAGGTGATGATGATACATGA
>NW_022260345.1:123748-139615 GCF_009602425.1 Actinia tenebrosa | reverse complement strand
TGATGATGATACATGAAGATGGTACATGATGGAGATAATTGATGATGATAATGATACATGAAAATGAATATGACGAAAATAATGACAGTTGTAATGAATAATGTTGGTGACGACAATAGTGATAATGGCAATGAAGACAGATGCATGATGCTGACAATGAAAATGACTTTTGAGGACTTTTGATTACGATAACAGCGATGGAGATGATAAAGGCATGAAACATGATGATGATGATGATTGTTGATGATGATGAAGATGAAGATGGAGATGATGATGAAGACATTCAAGATGCATGATGGTGATGATATATAACCTAATCATTTACCTGTAACAGTAAAGGTGACGGCGATACAGGAGTTTGAAAGACGTAATCAGCATTAACCAGCTGAGGATTCATAACCTACAACATTCATTAATATTACACGAACAGTTACATAAACAGTTATCAATCACATACAACGCAGGAAGTTCAACAATCGCATTGGAAATGCCAGGCAATCACTGGACAAAGGGTAACCATACAATTTATACTGTGGTTCCGACCACGACAATAACAAACCAGTCAATGTTGCAGCAGTTTTCCCAGTGGAATAGGCCATTTGTAGTACATAATCACATGACTGTTACTGGATGGCAAAAAAACCCTTCCTTCATTTAAATAACTTTCGCTGTATTACTAATGTCGCGTCCAAAACCTTTTTGAAAATACTTATTTTTTTAATAAGATACTTTCGATTTCAAGAAGCATTTTAAAGATAGTTTGCCATCCAGTAGAGTCTTCTCTAAGGAACCTTTGCCTGAATTGATTCGTTATCAAAGTGATATATCAGCATGTGACTGTTTGTTGCAAATAGCCTATTAAAATCTTGTCCCACAAACAAATAATGAATAAGTACTACAAGGATTATGAGGCTATACTGTTTTATTTTCACAGTGCAGTAAACAATAATCATTGAAATCTGAAGCGAGATATTCTAGCTAATTTGTTGAGCTTKGGGACATAGCAACGGTAACTAAAGGGGAATCAGAACCATGAATTCATGACTTACTAGGTTTAATTCTCTTCTTGTTCTGCCGAGGAATGGTTCAGGTAATGTCGCCAGATGTACACTATCAGGTATATGTACATGACCACCATCAATGTCAACCAGTATCACATCAGACTGAAAAGTAATATTTTTAAAATATTATTATTTCATAATTTATTCAAGATCCACAGGGAAAAAAACTGGATTCACAAATTGGGAATTGTAACAAAATTCCCAACAAACTAACATTGGGAATCAGTGCCACGTTCCCAATTTTGTTCTCTCTGGGAATCGTATGGGAATTTGTTGGGAATTCAAGGAAATTCCCATCAAATTCCCAATTTGGGAATCCGTTTTTTTTCATGTGATCTTTATGGTAGCATTAAGGTGGCTCAAAATTCCAGTAAGCTTTAAGAATTTCACAGGGATTAGAAGGAACAGACATTTCAAATTCAGCAAGAATGTCATAAAGGAATAAAAATCTGTTTCTCACCAGGTCAGGAATATTGTCCTTGTAGTGCTCGTGTACTCCCATGATGAATGGAGTCGGTGCATTTAGAAAGTCAAGCAGATCCGATGGAAGAATTGGAATATATACATAGCTGAATCAATAAACAAGCAAAGTTAAATTAAGAAATATTTCATTATTATATACAACATATGTTTTTATGCTGCATTTATATTCAAAGATTATCAGTGCCCTGAAACAACCTCTGGGCTGATCTAAGTCAGGGCATGGCTAGCTCACAGATCAAATCCTGAAACAACCTCAGGGCTGATCTAAGTCAGGGCATGGCTAACTCACAGATCAAATCCTGAAACAACCTCAGGGCTGATCTAAGTCAGGGCATGGCTAACTCACAGATCAACCCTTAAACAACCTCTGGGCTGATCTAAGTCAGGGCATGGCTAACTCACAGATTGAACCCTGAAACAGCCTCTGGGCTGATCTAAGTCAGGGCATGGCTAACTAACAGATCAACCCTTACACAACCTCTGAGCTGATTTTGATATTCTGAAAACTCTGTCATTTTAATGGCTTATTTTAAAATTGGTTTTTTACTGCCACCAGTCAAGAACATAAAAGGTACAGACTGATCACTTTTGATTGACAGCAGCAAAAAATCAAATTTCAGCCTGTAGCTCGCAACTACTGAGTTTGCAGCAACTTGGCTTCCTTAATAACTGAAACATGGGAACATTTTCTTATTGAGTTACTGTACCTTACCTGAATTTTAGTGGATACATTAGTGCTAGCATGGCTCTTGTTGCATTGGTAAGCAAAACATAACTGCTAGACATGAAAAGAATTTTGTTCTCTGTGACGGCGGCACAGAACAATGACATCATGTTATGAATCCCTGAAAAATGAATAATGGGATAAGAAAATTTACTAGTAAAAACTACTACCGCTATTTTCAGAGTTGGCCGCTGGCCGTTTTTGATTGGATCGAATAAAGTTTGAAGTTGACTGTTACACGCCTCCAAACATTGTTTTGAGACTCATGAAGTTATGAATTGTCACTGCCTAAAAGCATTCCATTTTGCACATGAACTTCTGAATAAATCAAAGTGGAATATTTGTGCGACTACTTTGTGAAATGCGAAATTTATCCGCTATCTTTGTTATGGAACCTGGAAAATATCCAGTTGTGATATTTCCTCCACATTTAACAATTTCGTCAATGACTGTCTTTCTCAAATCATTTTTTAGAGCTTTTCCATGCTTGTAAGTTCTCCCGTTCTTGCTTAAAAGCATGATAACAAGGCAAGTTCGCACGTCAAGAAAAACGAGTTCACACGCCAAGTCTAACAAGTTCATGTGGCGAAAGAACAAACTTACAAGTCACCTATGAAAACAATGTTTAGGGGTGCCTGATTTAATGACTTCGAACTTGTCTCGATCAGGTAAAATTCGGCCAGCGGCCAGCTTGACTGGAAATAGCAGTATCTGTGAATAATATCTTTTAAAATTTATCTATTTATTTTTATCTGTGAATAAGATATTCCTGACAAATAAACTCTTCTCAAAATTATCTAGAATCTGAGGCTATAGCGATACTTCATGTCATGTTAGCTTTTGTTACTTATAAGCTAACCAGAGATTGATTGGCTGGTGACACAAAGCAACTCGTGAAGAGCGTTTGTGAATCAAAATGGTTGGTACATTAACATCATTATGGTTAGGTTAGTAAACATACAGTTTCTCTATAACATGGAAGTACAACAGAAATGCCACAATTCCATCAGAAGATTAAGTCTAACTTAAACAGTTGAAATATATACTAACCTATCTGCTGAAACAGAACAGCGACACTTTTTTCAGTGACTGGGATTGTCTCTGAAACAGGCGGGCACAGAGTCTGCCGGTCACCAGCACCAATTGAAAATGTCAACTTAGGCCCTCCTGGTGGAGGTACTTTGACAAATCCTAGGATAGATCCAATAAGTTTTTCTAGCAATGTATTGTTGCCCGATAGAAAGGAAAGATAGACTGTTGTGAGGCAATTCTGAAAAACAAACCAAATATCTTCTATTAATCATTGGAGATTGAAATAAAGAGTTCTTTTTTTCTTGTAAAATGATCCCATCTTTCTGAAGTGTCAAATGAAAAATAAGATGACTATCAAAATTTGGCCTTGTGTGTCTTTATCGCATCAAGCATTTTCATATTATCATAATATGATATTACAAAAAAAAAAACGTCCTTTTTTCACGAGGGTAGCACTTAATAGCCAGTAGCTAACAAACCTGTGGCCCTCATTCCGTGATCAAATTGGAGTTTAGGAGTTGTTGCGGGGGGAGGAAAACTGAAGAACCCGGAAAACCTTCGAAGCACAGGAGAGAACCAACAAACAACTCTACTCATATGCAACATCGAGCCAGGCGGGACTCGAACTTGGGTCGCATTGATGAGAGGCAAGCACTCACACCACTACGCCACCCATGCTTCCCAATCCGTGTGGTAGACACTGTACCATTCATTTCCCCAGTGAATATGCAACAAGATGATTATTTATACCTTGAGAATATGACCTATAGCTCAGCTGGTAGAGCATCGGTAGTACAATTCTGAAGGTTTAGGGTTTGATTCCCAGTGAGGTCGGAAATTAATTTTTCCGAATTTATTTCCAAGGGTCTTTCGCCCGGAATAACCTCGTTCCCAAGCACTATAATTTATCTATATTTCTATATCTTGTATCTCAAAAGTGCTACGTGGTCCACATACTGTATTCTCATCTTTGCATCATAATTACCGCGACCTAACATCTATTTCACCCCGGCCTGCTCTCAGTCTGACCTCTAGCTCAGCTCGTGGGTTCGATTCCCAGCGAGGTTGGAAATTAATTTTTCTGAATTTATTTCCAAGGGTCTTTCGCCCGGAATAACCTCATTCCCAAGCACTATAACTTATCTATATTTGTATATCTTGTAATTATTACCTTGAGAACTTCGAAGTATGTCACCCTCGACACCAAGCACAAACATTTTGGAACATAAGCATCTAGAGATAAATCTTCATTATTGAATGATATCCCAGGATTGCTGTCTGGTATTGTTCTTACAGAAGAGGTATCCGACATGCTTTCATTCTTAGAGCTTTTGGTATATTTTTGGTTTGGAGTATATGGTTCGTAGAAGGTAAAACAGGCACAATAACTGTGTAATCCATCCATGTCTGTGAGGACGGAAACAAAGAAGGTGTGTGGCTTGATGAAATAGGATGTTTTCCATCCACTTGGCTGACAGAACTAAATGAAAAACGGGGAAAAGGAAATATGAGCAAAAGCATTCAACAAAAAGCCTATTATAACTACAATGTAAATCAACAACTCGGCAACAAAGAATGTTTGGAGCCTTGACTGACAGAACTTAATGAAAAATTGAGAGAAGTGAAAAAATGAAAGAAAAATAATTAAAAACATTCAAAAACAATTAGATTCTGATTCAATTGCTTTCTTTCAATCATTCATCATTGGCTATCATATATTCTTGTAAGGTTAAATGCAATGACTCTAGTATGTTTGTGCAAGCAAAAAACAATACATCTGTAATCCATACAAATACTAAAGATCTAAAGTAAGACAATAAAAGACAAATATATAAAGATATATATTTAATGACTGACTTCTAAATTTGATGTGTTTATTGAGGTATGTAAATAAATGGTTTTATTATTGGTAATTGATAAATTTATGTAAATGATTAGTGAAAAATATTCCTGATCAACAGCTACATATTAAACGTCTCTAGACTTTCTAGGAGTTTATCAGTTTCCGACATCATTCGACTTCTCAAACGTACTTTAACTAGTCACAAGTTGGATTTTTATAGTTTTTTAGTGTAACGATGAGATTTAAATGAGTGTGAATAGCAAAAGTCAAAGAGAATTGCAACTACGATTTAGCGCCCAGGGCTTCCAAGATCACCTTGCAAATCATTCGACATCCAGCACTATCGATATATTAAAGATATACCCTTAAAATAATCCAAAAAAACATATAATATCGAAACACTCAAAAGCCATGTTGATAAAGAATAGATAGTCAACCAAGGATGAATAAATATAAAGAGAATTCCGTTCAAAACACGAGGATCAAAAGCAATAAAATTAAAGGCATTAGAAGGACAGACATAATACCTAAGCACGACTTTTGATCTGGGAATTTTATAAAACAACAGCTTAGAATAGAGCCGAGTCGAAAGGCTTCTTACCAGTTCAATCCCTTCTGGAAAAGGCACATCTTTTCGGTCTTGAGCTGGGAATCTTTGCAGCACTTTTCCTTTTATCTCGTCACCTACAACACCAAACACCAGCATTCATCAGTCAGAACATCATGTTCAACTCAAGTGCAGCAATATTTCCAACTCAATAAACAATAATTATTCAACGGTTATGGCTGTAGTATAGTTCTCACCTAAACTTGAGTCCTTGTCGATGCCAACAACGGCAAAGTAGTCGGCAAGACGAGACATTTCTCGACCGACTTTTCATGTAGGAAGCATTACACCCTCAGTCTCCGACGCCATGTTGGATGCTCTCTTGCGCATGCTCACCGCACGTACTCGAGCCCATCCCTCGATACTCGAAACTCACGGGAAATCACGGGCGGTTCTCGAAGGAATTTGAAGCGATGGAGAAAAATGCCTTTAGGATTAAAATATATGAAATTTATATACGAAACTCCTTTCAAACCTGAAGAATAATCCCATTATTAATATACTTTTTGTGCATTTTTCTTTTTTTTTAATTTTTTATTGCTAAGGGCTCGTGGGAAGTGAAATAATGCAAGTAAGAATGAGAAAAATTCACATAGAAGGGAAATAGAAGGTACTCTAGCTCTTGAAGAGATTCCTATTTTATAGGTATCAAGATCAAACCTGTTTTTAATGGAAGTAATGGAACTAAGTGAAGAAATCCTGGAAACATGTCCATTGGGTCTCCTGTGTTCTCACCACAGGAGTCCCATGAACATTACTTGACCCAATCCGACAGTGGCCCAATAACAATGAAAATGATCAGAGCTTGATCATTCAAACATCACGCGATGCATTACAAGCTTGAGCATAATGTTTTTCTATTTCAGACCATGTCATTCCATTTATTATTATTTCTTTCTTTCAACCAGCAACTGACTTGCAAAGATTTCATGATTTGAAAGAGGATGAAACAAAGTTTTACCTTGTATAAAGGTGATGATTTGAAGGGTTCCCATCCCCTTCTCAAAAGAATAAATTGAAAAATACTGCAGCAGTTTTTTGTATATTCAATGAATAAGGAGAGTTGTTGTTAATCTAGGTCATTACTCCCATTATAAATTGTGCATTCAAGCTGTCAAAATGAACACCAAAAGCAAAGAGCCCCTTGATATCAGTAAGGAGGCAAAGTTCCAGCTCATAGAGTACAAACATTATAAGTGTGCAACATAATTACCACTGAATACTGCTAAATTATGCTAATCCTATTGTTTTCTATTGTTTAATTAGAACTATTTACTACTAAATAGTGCCAAGTGTCACACGCTTTTAGTGTTTGTAATCTAACGTGTGACAAAGGTTTGCTAGCCTGTGTAGCAGAGCTTTGGGGAGGGGGACTGGGGAGTAGGTAAGAGAAGTCAGTCAGTCAGTCAGTCACTTCCCCAAAGCACTCCTACACAGGCTAAAGGTTTGTCATCCAACACATTTTCCCAAACAAATCTTTGATTTTATATTTATATCCAATCATTATTATTCTCCTATAGTAATGTTCCCTGGGGTGGTATATTGATAGGTATAGTTTTTTTCAGACGCTACACAAGAAAAGTACCAGATTACCAGTTCCTTTTATTTCATGATAAAAATAGCAAATAATCTCTAAAATTTAAGGACAATTTACTAGGACAATTTTGACAGTATCAGGCATCCCAGCCACTTTTTAGACAAATTTGATAGGAAATATAGGCTGTGCAAGTTCTAAATATAGGAAAATATGGGATTTTTCCCCAAAAATATATGCACTTTATAGGAGCTAAGATAGCTTTTCGGTGGCGTAACCAGGGATCGGGAGGGTGCACAGGCAATGATTTGCAGAACTAAAAGGCCATTAAAAAAACAGAACCAAAAAAAAAGGGGGGGCCATTTTATTTCCTTCGCCAAATATGCTAAACAGTGTAAAATATAAATGAATCACTCAGCAGTTGTCCTATTTATAGGAAATATAGGAGGTTTTCTTTAAATATAGGCTCTTTATAGGATCCTATACAAATTATAGGAAATATAGGATATATAGGAGGTCTGGGATGCCTGCAGTATCTTTACTGCACTATTTTTCAAGCAGTCAGGATTTTCCCTGTGGCATGACTTCCCTCTTGAATGCATCTTCCAGCACCATCAAGGCTTGTATTGCAGTTCTCTTGACATCAGCATTATCATCTCTCTCCATCAAATCTTTCAACCAGTTGTGTACCTCAAACAATTCTGCTCCACGCTCGCTGAATAGTAAATTTATTGGAACACTCGTAAAGACCATGACGAGAGCAAAGACGAGTACTTGTCGTACAACAGGCTCTTGGTGGTATCGCAGAGCCCAGGTAAACTCAATCATGGCTGAGCCCATAGTACAAACCATTGGAGTACCTCTAGCAGAATGGATGATAACACCAAGAGTGTAAATAAGTCTGCCGAGAACAAAACAGTCATCCCCTAGCAAGTCTAAAGTGCTTTGTTTGTGATCATAATTTGTCATCAAAGGGAATAAAAAGTGACCTGCAACTTGAGAAAATCTATTTGCAACTGGCTTTGGTTGTTCTTTTGAAGGCCCTTTGGTAAATCGTTTTGTTTTCTTTTCAATTCTCTCTTGAACAACTCTTTGCCATTCTGGAATACTTTCAACATTCATTTGATTGTTATATCCTGGAGGCAAGAACTTCTTCGAACCTGGTTTATCTTGTTTAAGTTCCACTGGTTGGGAGAGCTCTTGTGCACTAGCAGTAAGAACATCCAGGATGTCCAAACGCTGAATTATGCTATAGTTAGCAGCGTAAAATTCATCAGTCAGGAATTTAGCTACTGGAACTGGACATCGCACTGTAATTGCTGTCATTGCCTTGAATCTCATCTCCTGAAAATTATCCGTAGAGAAATGATCTTGAAGATGAAGAAGAATCTTCATCAGTTCAACACAAACTTCGTCCAGATCTCCAGGTAGAGCACAGACAATCTTTTCTAAACTTTTCAAAGCAGATTCAAACTTCTCCATGTTGTCACTGTTGTTATCAAGCAATGCTTCCATGCAATCTCTTAGGTGTCTAAGAGGTCGTTGGGTTTCAGTGTCTTCTTCATCAATGTTATAAGGCTTAAGATCATCATCCTCATCATCATCATTTTCTTTTCCAACTCTGCCTTTTATCACATCAGCAAGCTCAGACTCTTGAGATTTCTCCAGCGACACCTTGCTCTCAAACATCTTCGTCTTTCTAGACTTTAAACCATCTGTCTTTTGCATTACCTCAGCTTTTAACCCCTTGGATAAATCCTTAAGAAGTTTACTCTCATCATCTTCTTCATACTCAAAGGATAATCTTTCTGTATTAGGTTCCAATGCTGCAGTAGCACACTCAGCAACAATCATTCCAAGTCTTCGTACTTTGTGTTCAGGGCTTTCAAGATGGTTTTGAACCCCAATAAGAAGCTTCTTCAGTAGCTCATGTTTATGAGTTTGCCGCTCGTCGTTGCTGAGGTAACCAGTTATATGAAGTATACAACAACTGATATAGACATGTTGATTATAGGGAGTATGTGTGATAGCACTGTTACTACTCCAACTATCGAACAAAGCACACAGTGCTGCAATTAACAAATGTCTTCTCTTGCAGCCTGAGAGGTACCCTATAATATTAATTAAGACTTTGACATTAGAGTAATATCTCAACAACAAGAACTTTGTAGTGAACAGGAATTCAAGTCTTGAATTTGTCAAGATACTGTCACCAAGAAGTTTTCCAACAATGCCAGGGTTTTTGGCCTCCTTGAGGAGATTCTCTATGACAGGCTCAATAACATGATCTGGAATTTCTGCGATTAATTTTTGACAAATGTGGGACCACAGAGGGCTCGTCATGGTCCATTTTTCAAAGGATGGCAGAAGAACACCCACAATGCTCTTCCCATAGCCAGACATGCACAGTCTACCAACAACTTCACTCAGAAATAAGAACGAAACTTCCTTGACGTTACTGGCCAACCTTGAATGAAGATTTTCCATTGCCTCTAAGATCTGTTCAGCTACCTTTACAAAATATTTGTCTGGATAGAAGATCGAGTTCATTTTTGACCTGAGTTTGTTGGCAACTCTCTCTGGCAATGAAACAATAAGTGTCACTAATTGTTTTTCACTAAAATTCCTTTGCTTCAAAGTAAAATCTGTGTCAACCTGGTTCAAATTCATGGATTTCTGAACAAATATATCCACAAATCTTTTCTCTTCGACGAATTTCTCAAGCAGAGAAATGATAGTTTTAATGTTATTTGTCTTTGAAGACTGTGACATGGCGCCAACAAGAACTGGAAAGCATTCCGAAGCAGGACCTTGTAGGAAGAAAGAATCCAACTTATTCTTATGTTCTTCATCAAGATTTGGAAGAAAATTGATCACAGGCTCACGGAGTAAAATATCTGCGAATCCTACGTAATGCTTCCTGGAGAATTCTTCTTTCAAAAACTTCTTTTCGTCTAGAGAACTAAAAGAAGGCAAAGAACCTTGAGAGAAGACTTCGTGTATTACAGCCAGTGTTTCTTGGATATCTTCGACATTTGTCGCACTTGAAACTCTCTTTTGTTGATCATGAACAAAGCACTGCAGCTCAATGGATAAAGAAAAGTTGTCTTCCATTTTATAAGGACAGAAATTTTTAAATGAGAAATTTAGCTGAAACGTGCTTCGTCCGCCATTTTCTTTTTTATTTAAGTGAGAAGAATGGGTACCAGTTCTTAGGCTCCTCGGTTTCAGAACCAAAGGGCGTGGCTCTTTTCTTTCTATAATTTCAACAGACTCGTACCCAGTCGTCATTTGTTTCAGGCTTTTTTGCGCGCGGTGGCTTTTGGGAAGGAGAGAGAAAAGTGACCTTTCTCTTCCGTCCTTCCCCTGATGCACCGGGAACTAACTAAATCCTTCCCATCAACCACAGCGTGAGATCAATAAGACAAGAGAAGCGACTGGGTACGAGTCTGTAATTTCAATGAAATCTGCTATAAATCTTGCATTCTGATTGGTTGAAAGCGCGTGCTTTATGAGAGCACTCAGCACGCACGCACCCTTTCTTTTATTCTTTTTTCATTCCTTTTCTCAAAATACCTTTAAGAAATGCTGTATCCATATTCATGCGTCTTCTCATGCCATAAGGGCGGATCCAGAGGGGGTGGGCAAAGGGGGCTGAGCCCCCCCCCCCCCCCCCCCACTTCAGCAGAAAAAAAACAAAAACAAAACTGAAGAATTAGATGCTTTTTTTATTGTTTTCTGTTGTGTTGACGGACGAAACTCAATTAGCCCCCCCTAAAATTTTGGCTGGATCCGCCCTGATTTATAATGTCTAGGGAATGACGCATTTGTGACAACAAATTTAATTTTTCAGCTTTTATTGCGTTTATGCAGACTTATAGATACATGCTATACTTAAATTAATTACTATCAATCAACTATAAATATTCTTCCATTCTCAGTGCTCTGATATTGATACTCTAGTAATACTGAATTTTACTAATTTTTTATCATGCTATAAGAAGTGTTATAAGATACAAAAATTTTTACTTTAGTAGCTAATTTTAGTGTTGCTTTCATTCAGAATTCAGAATAAAATTACTAAAACTTGTACTTGGACTAAAGTATCTCAAAATAATTTTTAGTTAACTCACACAAATATAATTATGGTACTCTCATTTACTAGCTTCCTACCAGTCTTAGGAAACAATGCTTACTATCACACATCCTGGGGAATCCGAGGGTAAAATTCTGTCACTTGTTTCCAGAATTTTACTCATGGTTTCCTAAGGATGGCTATCACAGGCCAGAACAAGTTGTTCATTCTCTCATAATTGTTAAATAGAAATAGAAATCTCTCTTTTTTAGGAATCTTTGATATAATATTTTGAATAACAGATGATCGATTGATTATACATCTTGTTGCTGTATAAAGTAGCTTTACATTAGGGGAGGATCCAGGGATGGTGAAGGGGATGGCATTATCTTTTAGTAAGCCAACCTCCTTTTCCCTGCATTCCAGGTAAAACCGTTGTAATAGTCAGCCCCTTCTTAAATCCCTGGATCCACCATTGTATATAATGATTGTGGAAACATTTAAAACTCGACTGAAAAGACAGTCCTGGAATAAATAACAAAGGTTTAGTATCAAAATTTGTGAGTAATATTGAGATTAAATGACTCCGATCCTATAGTATGCAGAACTTTTCTTCTTACAAACTGTCCAGTTAGGTCTAGCATTGTCAAGATGTAGTTCGCTATTCCATAACACAGCTAGGCATCAAGGGCAGTTTTTGATACACACTCCTCATATTTGCCCCTATAAACAAGTCCTTGAGTCTATCCTTCTAACAATATGGTGCTGTCAAGTTGTGTTTTCCCTTGGTGCAGTTTGAGAAACAATGGAAAAATGGAAATCTTCAAAACTCTGTTGGTGGTGTAGATCCTAGTGTATCTTTAGTATTCACACTAGTTTTATCTATTTATCTCTTCTTATCTTTAGTACTGTACATTGCAAGCAATTTTCACAAAAGCATTGCAGTTTGTCATTATTTTTGTGAAACAGTTCATCTTGGGTGAAGAGAACTATTAGAATACTGGCGATACATCGTTAATGGAGTAACTCCAGGTGTGACTCTATTAGGTTGATTGATCTGATATCTTCTCTTGTGCTCCCTCCGATGGTACCACATGAACGGACACAGCATGAACATCATCTCTGTCTTGTAGTCTTCACAGCAATTTGCAAGAAGCAGCGCCAGCGATGCTCCAAAACAGTAGGTCAGGATCTCTGTCACACCATCAGCGGCTTCATGAATGCTGCCATACTGGCTGTTATCAAGCAATAGGAAGATACATCTTGGGATCCAGAAGATAATAAAGCTGAATAGCACCTTCATAACCACCCGTGCCCATGTTGCTTCTTGCGTCAGTGTTGGGGCCTCTGAATAATCCAGATTTTTGACTTTCCGTCCACTGATGTCAACAGATCTAAAATGATTCATCCTTGCTTTGGTGATTCGGCAGTGAATAACAAGCATCAGGATGACTGGCACCAGGACTTCAATAACTACAAAGCAATAGACATAGGGACGGCTGTAGATCTGATTAAGCTTGCAATCCCAAGTGGGCCTCGGTGATTCTGAGGAATGGAAATTGGCTGGTGGGAAAGAAACTATTACAGCTATCACCCAGAGAAATGCAATCAAAGTAAAGACACGGCAAGAGGACAGCATTTTCTGGTATCTTGCAGATCTTGGGATCGAAAAGTAGCGATCAACGCTCATTGCAGCCATAGAAAGCACTGTAATTGTGCAACAGAAGACAAACATCACGCTGTAAATCTGACAGAGTTCAGCACGTTCAATCCAGCCAGGTTTGTCCAAGAAGCTCATTACTCGTATGGGCATGACAATAATTGCCATCAAGAGATTCCCAAAAGCTAAGCTCATGATGTAACAATGATTCGTATAGCGAAGTTTGGTAGTCTTATTTCTTATGATAGACAGAACGATCAACAAGCTGCCAAAGACTGTAAACAAGATCACTATCACAAAAGCAATTGCTGTGATGGCGTCGCCTGAATTCGAAATAAAGCCATGGAATTTCGATGTACCATTAGAACGAAGATCTGATGAAGAAGGGCTTGAATCCATCGCCTTCAAAGGGCTCATCTTCCTTGAGGTCTTGAAGTTTTGATTTCTTGAAAATCAGTCAAAAATCAAACTTTACAGGTTGGGCTCAGGCTTCAAAATGTCGACTCTTTTGACAAAAAACGATGTTAAAATAGAAGTAAATTATTACCAAAGGCTTTCTTAATTCTTCCTTGGTTTGTTATAGATGTTGTTACGGTGTTTCAAGCCACAAGGATCGATATTTTTTGGATTATTTTGTACATGAAGATCAACTGTAATACGACGCGGAGTTAATCCCTCTAAGGCATTCAGTTACTATGGTGATCATCACCAAACAAAAGAGGTATTTCCGGCTTGTATTTTTGAGGACTTTTGTACTTTTTCCGTCATTTATTCCTCCTTTTGTCGCTTTTGAACCTGTAGAGGTGATAAAACTTTTTGATAAACGAATTTTTTTGGCCTAAAAAAATTAGCGACAAAAACTCTTGAAACCACAGGAACCCCAACGGATGATTTTATTTATTTATTTTATTTATATTTTATAAAAAATATTGTCAGTCAAAGCTGGTACCTCTAGCGCCTTCGTGATCGTTTATTTAACAAGTTTGTATTAGTTAGCAAGCCAACTCAGCTTATTAAAACTACGGGTTTTTTTACTTTATGTTTTTAATCAAGTGGGTTTCCTGTGTCGCAAACCACCTGTCAATGTGTTGACGGTAAGTGTGGAAATAATTTGAAAATCCTATTTGGAAGTTAGAAGAAAGCATTAAAAATGTATGTTTATATACTTAACGATAAAAATGAAAATCTTTAAGTGAAGAGATTTTTTTTTATTTTATCGAGAAAACTATTCGTGTAGCACAAAAAATAAATGGCGTGGCAGAATATTAAGGCGTGGCAGGAAGCAAGTTGAAACTGTATCAAACCGAGCTTCGATTTTTCATTGGTTTGTTGATCAAAAGATCTTTGCTTCACCGTGTGACCCGTAAAGTATTGAATGCGCTTCAACGCACAAAGCAACCAGCGGAAAAACCATAAATAATACACGAGTACAAATAAGCTTAACTACTGATCCATCGCTGTCTAGTTAACTCATTCTGTAAGAATTTTGCTTTCATTCGTGGTGATTTTGACAGTGTTTTGCCATCTGTTTTCAATATTTCTAGTGACAAGATTGAAGGTTAGACTACACAATGTTTAAAAATTCAAATCATCTAGTTTGTAAGATCTTATTTGTCGTGGCATTCATTTTCATAAAGGATTCCATCGCCAGAAGCAAAGGTAATTAGCATAATTGTTGAAAACGTCATCCCATCAACTAAAATTTTAACTTCATTTTATGATATTTTCAATCAAGATTTTACTACAAGATGTATGCCCTTGTTTTACGAACTTGATAGCCATTGATAACCATAGTAGCTAGCTACCAAACCTGTTGCCCTCGTCACTGGAAATAGATTTCTTTCGAAATGGAGTACAGAAGTGGACAATCGCCTATCGTCTTTGGTTCTGGCAACTTTTTGAAATAGGTTATGCACAGCATTTGCGCAATGCCTGGTGACGGTTAATGAGTTCCCAGCAAAGCGGTGAACGTGGCGCGCAAAGCATGTAGACACGCGCGCATATTATATTTTAGTCAAAAGAAAACATAAAAATAAGCAAAAGTTGGGTTACACTAGTCTGGGAATATGGACCGGAGTCAAAACAGCTAAACGCGTTTTGATTCCCTGAAACATAATATACCGCTCAGCTGCTCTGGTACTGATCTAGCTATTTCTTTTTTCAGAGAGCGCACCGAGGGACGTTCGTTACGACGATCAACTCAAACGAGACAATACTGGAGTTATATCAGATAAAGAGGTCTGGAGTTCCTCTGGGTCCGGTTTTGGGACCACTCCAAGAGAAAATAAAGATACCGCGCAGGTAGCCAGCGCCACAGTTCCTATTCTTCCAGCTATGCCGAGATTCAAAACAATATCAGATGAACTCAAATGGAAATTCAACAAAGCCAGAGAAAGTTTGAAGAAAGCAAAGCAATATGTCGCTCTGGCTGAACTAACCGCTGCCAAGAAACATCGCGGTACAAAAAACGAAAAGGAAGTCAAGAAGATTATTACTAATACCGAAGTTGCTTTGGTTCACGCCGGGGATAAAATGGGCCTTGATTACGTGCATTATAAGAGAAGTATCGATGATGACGACGAATAGTTATTGATTGGTACTACTGATGCCGACTATATCTATCGATTGGAATCACGAAAAGAATACATAAACAATATACAAATAATAAGAATAAGAATCTGGACAAAAGGCACAGTCGATTCATGAGTCGCGGAAAAAATTTGCGAATAAAAAAGAAATCGGCAGGATTGGCAAGAGAAAATTGGTAGGATTTGGGGTGTTTGATACTACAAGTGCAAGGGCGGATCCAGCCCAAATTTTGGGGGGGGGCTAATTGAGTTTAGGGGGG
>NW_022260345.1:63427-80649 GCF_009602425.1 Actinia tenebrosa | reverse complement strand
GTTAAACAAAGAAATGATACTCTAGGGAATGACATATGGTCTGAAATGGGAAGATATTATGCCCAAGGTAAAGATTGAGGTCTATTTACTTATGTAACCAGCTTCCTTACCTGTCCTGGAATGCACCATCTTTTGGTCGACATATTGCCATCTCAGCATGCCCTTTTCCCCCTGGTCCYTTCATCTTGATGAATTCTACCGTTGACTGTCCTTTCCACCATCCCATGGAAACCTTTTGAGCCATCTTAGTAGCTACACTTGCCTGAGTACGACAAAAAAAGTTGGTGGATGGTGGGGTAGAGTGGGGGAGGGGGATGAACAAGAGCTTACCCTTCCCTCGTAGACTTTCTTCAGTGCCTCGAATCTGATTGAACCAAGGAATATCACTCCTTGGATGGAATCTGTCTGTTGATTGCCACATAGGAATTCACTTTAAAATATTACACTTTTACTAAACCATGAAACAATGTCTGCTTAAGAAAAGAAAAATGTCTGGTTACCTTATCATGGGCCACTAATTCAACACACACCATTTCATTATCTTTGATTGAAAAATCTTTAAAGACCTATCAATGAAAAGAATTTGATCATTTAAGAATTAATAAGACTAAGATGGTATCATTGTACTGACTTTTTACAGGTTGTTCTTACCTCTTCAAAATTATCAATTATAAAAAACATATTTGGATAAGATATTTCTGTTCCTTCGCCCTTGCTATCCATCCTGTAAGGACAATTGATCCAAACAATTCCTGATGACGACGATTTGATAATAATAAACATAGTAACAACAACAACAACAGCAATGACAATGACAGCAGAAACAACTGCAATGACAGTAGCATTAGCAATGAAAGCAAAAAAAAACAAAAAAAAACAGCAGCAATAACAATGGCAGCAGAAATAACTGCAATGACATTAGCATTAGCAACGAAAGCAAAAAAAAACAAAAAAGACAGCAGCAATAACAATGAGAGCAGAAACAACTGCAATGACAGTAGCATTAGCAACGAATAGCAAAACAAAAAACAAAAAAGACAGCAGCAATAACAATGGCAGCAGCAATAACTGCAATGACATTAGCATTAGCAACGAAAGCAAAAAAAAAACAACAGAAGCAATAACAATAACAGCAGCAGCAATGACAGCAGCAACAACAGAAACTACACTGCTGCATGAGCAGCAATATCAACAAAGGTAACTATCAAATGATAAGTATATTAATTTTTTACTAACCTTCTTCTATTTGGAGATGCATAAACTTTCTGATGTTAAGAAAAGAAAGAAAGAAAACAATATTTTTCAGCATTTTTATAATTATGCAACCTGAGATCCTAAATAAATGGACCAAGACCTATGGCCTTGGAAGGTTGAAGAACAATTTTTTACCTGTGATATTCTTCGTAGTATTCTTAATTCTTTCTCTAGTGGTTTTGTACAGACTGCACATGTCAGGATATATTCAAACTGAAACAAGGAAATGATATCAATTTAGACAATAAAAAATCCCAGAATTTAGTGATGAAGATACTCGTAATGATGAGTTTTGAGATATTCCAAAATTGAGATAAAAACTGGTTTGAGTTGGCATCGCATTTTTGATTTAGGGGACCAATTCATTTCCAAGATAGTGTCTCTTTCATCCCCTAAAACTGTCCCAAATGCACTGCAATGCCATCTCAACCCAGCTTTTCCCCTCAGCCTCAGGATGGCTAATAGAAAAATATGATAATGGTGACTGGTACTGTTTTATATACCTGATGTAACACAAGATTAAGACAAACTGTTTCTTCCCAGTTGATGTCAGGATCTCCTAAGCTAAATCCAAAAAAATCATAATTAACTGCTATTAATTAACTCATTGGCGATGACGAGGTAGGGGTTAGGTGCTCTCATGCCACCACAAGGGATGCGCCAGTCCTAGTGACAAAGGAGGTAACCATGGCAACTATCCATGGCCACCACCTGGTATCAGTCAAAGTCCATTTTCTCTCTCTTCTCATTGGCCAAAAGGGTGTCATGCAACAGTCATGAAATGTTACTGTTTCCTGGCAACAGTCTTTATCGTCCAATAGTACATTTATTCAATGGGGAACAATAAAACATAGACTCCTCCACAGTCTGTCGTTTTCACCGCCATCTTGAAAATATTGAAACGAGAGAGACTGTGGACAAGTATTTTGGTTCCCATAGCATGCTGGGTCCAAGTTTTTGGGACCCATAAGTCCTTTTGGTCATTGTACTGTTACAGTCTCTAAGCGTGGAGATGGAACGGACAAGCGAGAGACTGTGGAAGAGTCTACAATAAATCAATAATTGCTTTCCAATTCAAATTCTCCCACCCCTACCCCCCTCCTCCCCCAACCAACGCCAAACTCTTTTCCCACTCATGCCATACTACAACATAATACCTGGGAAGGTTTTTAGCATCTTTTCTGAAGACTGCAATTCTGGCCTACAAAAAATAGAATTTTGAAAATTTTAGTAAACATTGCAAGATGGAGAAAAATATAATTGTGAATATGATGATACAACAGCAGCTCAAAATAAACGATCATCACATAATTAAAATAATACTGCCTCAAGTATCTTCCGCTGAAGATAATAAAACAGTCAATTTCGTACTAATTACATACTTTTAATTAAGCGTAAAAATATGTTTCGCAATTTTATTAAATCAAATTAAAAAATATTTCACCTAATATTTATAACATCGAATATAACCTTTAATTCTGAACAATTTTCATACAATTAATGTCTGAAATTCATCAAAAGTAATAAGATATTCAAGAAAAAAATGTCAATAAATTTGACACTCGCAAAATGAAACCTTACGTCAAGTTTAGGGTTGATCCCTTGTTTAACTTTACCTCAGCCGTTCTTGAGCTACTTTCACTTTTACTTCCAGTATTCCCCTTGACGTAGAACAACAGGTCGTCTCTACTTTCGTCGTTGTTGTTGATAAAATACTGTGAAAACAGCCTCGTCCAAAACGATTCGATTGCCAACACTACAAACCCTCCTGTTAAAAACACGACCAAAAATCTTAAAATATCTCGAATTAAAATACGAAAAACCTTCAGATAATTGCAAGGACGATTGACATACCGTCGCTGACTTTGTCTATATTTTTTCGTCGTCTTTCTCGGCATATGTTCTCGAGAATCGTACTAAAATTCCGACCAACTTGAGCTTCTTGTTTCTTGTTGGCCGCCATCTTGAATGGACTGTCCATCACGTGACCTGCGGGGAGCGATCTGGACGAGAGGGACTGGGTATAGACACCGAGACGAGGCTAGACAACAAACAAGATGGCGGACGATACGTGGAAAATTTTCCTTTGATTTGATCTTATTGTCACCCCTTTCGAAAACCAGTGCTTTGATCTCTAAAATACCTCTGGTACTATATAATTCAGATATCTAGTAGCTCTCTGGACAGGTTTATTTTAGTCTGCAGCTGTCTTTTGGTCTGGATTTTTGGACTCACTTTTGCTTATAATTCTGCTTGAGATGAGGTCATATTTGGATATGGTTTGAACAACCATGGAAAGAAAATCAAGATCTGAACTAATAAGGATTATCGAGGAAAAGAGTGAAAAGTTGAGCCGTTATGAGACAAAGTTGCGAGGTGATCTTTAGATATTTATTGTAACGTTTAAGAAATTGATGTTTGTGCTTTTGTGTCTGATATCTTGTTTAAGTTGAATTGCGTGTCCAAACTGTAAGGTCGTCGTAAAAGGTAAGGTGTTATTTTTCTTAAAGAAAGCTGCCAGTTTGGTTCAAAGTTGAATTTAATAAGTGGTGTTGCTGATAATAATGATATTGATGACGGTGATGATGACATTGAGGCATGATGATGATTACAGATGGAGGAGATGGTGATGGTAGTTGATGTGTCATTAAAGAGAATTAGAATAGTGATGGTGATTATGTTAATGATGAGAATTTTGATGATAGTTGATAAAATGATTGCTKACGTGATAATAGACCAATTTTGATGATAACAATATGATAACGATGATGATGGTATAAATGATCGTGATGATACTGAATGATGGTAATGATGAGAGTACATGATGATGATAGTTTTGGTGATTTTGATGGTATGATGATGATGATAATGGTGGTATGATAATGATGGTGATAATGATAGGTTGATCTATGATGATAGAGATGCTGACATATCTATGACAATGGTTATGGTAGTGATCCTGATGATGATCCTGATGAGAAAATAATTTATTGTAGATGTTGTCAGTGCATACAAAAATTTGGTGAAAGAAAAAGAAGCTCTGGATGCAAGCATCAAGGTTTTAACATCAACACAACAAGCTTCTCCAAAACCTACAAGAACAAACCGGAAAAGAACTGAGGGTACTTCAACAGATGGCCTCAACCAAGATCAGAAAAATAAAGAAAAAACACCAGCTTCTTCTCCGTTGACAGAGGAAAACCAAGAGACATTTAATGATGGCAAATTTGTATCTGTCAATGATCATCCTTTGAGGGAGAATTCACACGAAGATACAAAAAACGAGAATGAAAAAGACAAAAAAAAGACAACAGAGCTGGAGGAAGAGAAAAATAGTGATGGAAATGATGTCGATGATGATGACAATGATGACGAAACAAAATTGTTAAGAGAAAAAATAACAACTTTGACATCAACTCTTAAGACTGTAATGGAACAAAAATCAATCATGGAATCGAATTACCAAGCAGACAAGAAGAAAATGATGGTAGGTGTTGCAACCAAACAGATAACAAACTACAAATTCCCTACCTCCTATATTTCCTATCCATCCTTTTCCCATCTATTCATTTCTCATCCATGCATTTCCCATCCTTCCATTTCCCATCCATCCATTTCCCATCTTCAATACCCAATGCATTAATATTATCCAAGTATGACAACTTTTTTCTCTGCTCTATTTCTTTTTTCTTCCCTAAAAATGTTGCACTTTTTTGCCCCTTGATCCCTCTTGCTGCTCATCAAACAATTTCTTAGTAACTTTGGTGCAACTTTTGTGTTTTCTATTGGTATCTTGCAGCAAGATTTTGGAGCAAGGCAAGAAGAATTATTGAAAGAAAATGAGGCACTGTCAAAGAAGGTGATAGAGGTTGAGAATCAACTGAAAGAGGTGAACTGTCGCACAAGTTTTTCATAGTTATGATTAGTTAAATTTCATTTGAGTACCACGTTCTGCAAAGACACTGCCAAGTCCAGGAATCAAACCTGAGACTTCAGATGTGAGGCGAGTGCTGTCACTAACACTATGCCACCCTTGGTTCACATATTAAGTAAATTGCTTTGGTCTACTTAGGCTAAACATAGAATGAGACAAGAACAGCAGTCACGAGAAGAAGAAGAGAACAACAACATCCTCATGCTACGAGAACTACAAGTTCTGCTTTCAAAGGAACGTACAGCAAGAGAAGAACTAGAGCAACAACTCGATGAAGCAAAAGAAAAACTCTCAAATACAAAATCAATTCCAGAAAGCAAAGCTTTGGAATATGAACACCAAATCCAGAGCTTGAAAGAAAAACTTGAAGAGATACAAACAAGACTGATGAAAGCTGAAGAAACTGCTACAAAGCCTTCCCCATTATTGTTAAGGCTACAGGAAGAAATGAAGGAAATTAAAAGAGAAAATGCGGAGGCACTATTAAGGGAGCAAAAACGTGCAAACGAAGCTGAAGAGAAGCTTGAGATGATTACCAGTGTGGAAGAAAGTAGAGTTTCGGATTTAGGTTCGTATTCTGTGTCGATATTTTGAAAGTACAGCTAAGAAAATCAGGAAGGATAGATTTTAAATATTGATGCAGAATAAAATAAAAATCGTCCTTGTTTTACGAGGGTAGCACTTATGGCAGCCAGTGGCTAACAAACATGTGGCTCTTGTTCCATAATGGAGTTATAATTTAGAAGTTGATTTTTGCGGAGGGAGAAAAACTGGAGAACCCGGAGAAAAACCCTCGAAGCAGCACAGGAGAGAACCAACAAACAACTCTACTCACATCTGATGGTGACTCTGGGTATTGAACCTGCCAAGACAACAGTGGTGACAGGCAGCACATTGCGTCATTGATTCACTATGTACCAAGTTTAATGCTAATGCCCGTGCTTTTATGCTTTCAGAGACCAAACTTTCCGAACTTTCAGAAGTGGTTGGTAATTATGAGAAACTAAAGTTCCAAGACCAGATGGTTATCCAGAAACTTAAAGAACGTTTACAACAGTTGGATGTTGAAAACACAGCATTATCACAGAACAGTCCAACAACAGAAATACCTGATAATAATAGACAAACAGTGAATGAATTAGAGTCACTGAGAGAACAGATGCGTAAACTGAAAGTAGCATCGAAGTATGCAGTGGAGAATTCGTCCCTTCTTAAAGAAGGAGGTGAGTGTAGACATGCACCGGGGGGTGGGGGCTGAAGTTGGGAGGCAAGGATGGGTGGATGGATGGATGGATGCATGGATGCATGGATGCATGGATGAAAGAAAGAAAAAAGGGAAAATGGATGTATGGATGAAAAGTTGAAGGAAGGAAAAAGGGATTTGCAGGGATGGATGTATGGATGTGGACAAATGATCATAGTAGAAGTGATGGATGGATAGAAGGAGGGTGGGAGATGAGATGGATCGATAGTTCTTGAAATGATTCTGAAAATGATTGTCCAACTCTGTTTTTATTTTTACAGATCTCGAAGAATTAAGTAAATCAGAACTTGATTCTATCCTTAATTCAGATCCTACTCACAAACTTTGTCAGGAAGAACTGAAGCAGTTGAAGGACGAGTTTGAATTGTACAAAGCGAAAACGAACCCACTGCACAAAGGCAAGTCGTTCAAAGACCTCACTTCTCAGCTGGAAAACCTTGAGAAAATAAAAACTAGAAACACAAAACTAGAGAAAAGAATCCATGAAATGCAAGAAAGTGCTAAACAGAAAGAAACAGAGTTAAAGAAAATCATTTCAGATTTAAAATCCGAGCTTCAAAATGCCGAAAATTCTTTAACAAGTGAAAAAGAAGAATGTGAACTCATCTACAATCAAAAACTTGCTGAACTGGAAAAACAAGTTTTGAAGCAAAGAGAACGAACTTTAGAGCTTTTAGCTGAAAAGGATGCAGAGATCAACTCACTCAGAACTCGAAGTCCCAGTGCAAGCCCCTCACGGGTAGGGACAGTATCGTTTTCGTATCCACGTCGGTATTTGGATCCTCAGTTGATGGTACCGAGCGAGAGTTTGGAACTAGGTGGTGGTGAGTCAAGTGAAGATACCAATGAAGCTGTGTGTCAACTCATTACTAGGCAGACTGGCGTAAGTATTGGTAAACTGAGAGGGGTGGGGGTAGATGCAAAATTTTGTCACCATAGGGGTTGGTGTGCGGAAGAAGGTTCCCTTTTCAAACCTTCAAATTTCTTATAGATAGTTTTTTACTCTGATATTTTCAATCAGTTTGTGCAAAAACAATCAGCATATGCAAAAAAATTGCATTGTTCACTATTCTACGACATGGCTGCCCTAAAACCACTGTATTATCGTACAATGATTCTTATCTCTTTTCACTAGTTGTCCTCTGGGGAGGGTGTTCTGATTCACTACGCTCAGCAACAAGCGAGAAGAGAAGCTGAAAGTACTGCTCTAAGAAGACAGAAAATAGAACTAGAAGATGAACTACGAGAGATGGCATTAAGGTGAGGGATGGAGAGAGCTCAATATATCCCTAAAACAAAACCATTGTAATCTATAAAAAAAATAATTTTTTTTCAAAATGTCAGCAAAAAATTGCTAGTTACGAATAATGAAATAAAAATCATAGGATAAAAGCTGCAAATTCGGCCTAAAAAAACGTCTATGATCCGTACAATCCAGCCAGCCGAAGTCCAGTCCATCTACGTCCGGTTCCGAATTTTCCAAAACTAAAAAACACCCAAAATTCGGGCATCTGTAAAAGGAAAACAAGTTTTTGAAGTTGGGCATGTTTTTGCTATACATAAAGATTATCCATGGCCTTTCAAAATGTGAAAATTCAAAAATACTTTTTTTTGGTAATTTAAGATTCAGTACTGACTGACGCCCAGTCACTTGCAATCCATTTCAGTCACATCTAATCCATTCCCATCAAATCCAAGTAACATCCAATTTATCTTAATAGCATCTTAATGAAGAAAAATTAGTTGTAAAATTCTGTAACGATCCACAGTCACTTATAGACACATGRTGTGTACAGTCCTTTGAAAAACCTTTGCAGATGACCGGCTTCACAGGAGTTAAAAAAAAATTCAAAAATTTTTTGCATTTTTTTGCACGATTTCGGACTAAGATCATTAGTTATGAATAATAAAATAAAAATCATAGGATAAAAGTTGCAAATTCGGCCTTAAAAAACGTCTACGATCCGTACAATCCAGCCAAATGAAGTCCAGTCCATTCCATCTACGTCCGGTTCCAAATTTTTCAAAACTAAAAAACACCCAAAATTCGGTCATCTAGAAGAGGAAAACAAGTTTTAGGAGTTGGGCATGTTTTTGCTATACATAAAGATTATCCATAGGCTTTTAAAATGTGAAAATTCGATTAAAAAATTTTGGTCGATCTTCACGATCCCGAAGTCCAGTTCATTCCATCAGGAAATTTCAGGAATCTAGAAGCGCAAAAAAGCTACAAATACGACTCACTAAACTTACCGATTCATATGTGGCTTTATATAATTAATGCAATAGGACCACATGCTTTTTTGCAATTTGGGAATTTCTATAACTAAGTCAGTCTCCCGCAATTATTTTTTTTCCGAATTGCGCAGCACGTGGTCCTATTTCATATTAAGAATATTAAAAATACTCAAAATTTTACGCTTTTTTCTTTACAGGGAAGCAAGACAAGGGGATCAATGCAAAACACTGAAAGAGGAAATCAGAAAACTTGAACGAGATCGGTGAGCAACCCCCACCCCNCCCGACCCCAACCCTCCAAACAACAACAAAATTATCAGCCTTTGACGTCTTGCATAGCTTCATCGCAATGCGCGATAGGATTTATATTTTATCTAGAGGTATGCCATGCCACACTAGTACTACAGTCCTTGAAAATGGGGCAATTGGAAACACAAATCTAGCTGATGCAAAGATAAAGAGGCAGACAGACAGACAGACAGGCATAGACAGACAGACAGACAGACAGACAAACAGTCAGGTACACAGACAGACAAACAAACAAACAGGCATAGACAGGCATTTATAAACAGAGAGACAGACAGAAAGACAGACAGACAGGCAGACAGGCAGGCAGGCAGGCATAGAAGGCATTTGTAAACAGACAGACAGACAAACAAACAGGCATAGACAGGCATTTATAAACAGAGAGACAGAAAGACAAACAGACAGACAGTATCTTCCAAGTATTTTCGCCGCAAACCAATTTTTTTTTAAATCTTTCCGCCACAGGTCAAGGGAAAGTGCCAACCTTGAGTACGTCAAAAATGTCGTTCTTCGCTTCATGTTGTCAACGAGCTACTCCGTTAAAGAACAAATGATCGTCGCCATAGCAACTGTTTTGCAGTTCAGTCCTCAAGAGGTAGGATTGGCACGACAATTTAACCCTTTCCCCTTTCCCACAGTCAGTTAATCCTCACAAAGATTTTAAATCTATTGCGCATGCTTAGTCACGAACTGCTGACCAATAGGAATACGGGCGTAATTGACTACACGTGAAACGCATTGCGCATGCGTATTAAATGTTTTTTAATAATGAATAATAATAATAAATTAGTAATAATTGATATATATTTACATTTCGTCCTTTTCAGTTACAGAAAGTCAGGAAGGCGCATGCTGGAGGATGGTGGGGTTCAACCTCATGAATTATTAATCTATTAACAGCTATTAATAATTACTAGTAATGATATATAAATTTAATTAATATGACTTTATGTATAATGTTTCAAGAATAAAGGATAATTTTGGATGACCAAAAATCAAAGCGTGCTTCTACTGTCAAAGGGCTACCGCTCTCAACCAATCAAAAAGCAATATAGTCTTTAAGTTGTGACGTATTTCCTGGTCGATCTCCTGCTCACAAATAGCCGCGAAAAATGTACGGGTTTTTAATGATTTCACGTCCATCTGACATAATTAGGACTTTGGTCAAGAAACCTTGTCATGAAGGAAAAGTATGAAAAATCTCTATAAAAAAAGCATTTCATTTTGGACCCGGAAGTCGTTTTTGATGCGATTGTCGTCACACTGAATAGCTCTATACGAAAACGCAGTCAACCAATCATGGGCCTCAATTTACGAAAGTCAATGGATGTGCTTCCTCTTGAATAACCACGTGGTTTTGCTGTACGATAGTTTACTGTGACTTCATCACCTTTTTGCAGGTCAATGTGTTACTGTCTCAAAACAAACGACGTCATTTTGTAGTTGCGATTTTATTTTTTTCCCGATTCCAACGAAGATTATAAAATATCCAAAAGGTAAATATATTTTGTTCACATTTTTCAGTGCTTTTGTTAAGCTTTTCTGTTTAAAGTATTGCTTTACGCGTTTTGGCTTTTTCAAATCCTTTCAAGACAGCTTTTTTTTCAAAAAAAAAAAAAAAAAGAAAAGCCAAAGTTGCTGTTAATGCTGGACCAGAATTTCTTGAATTCTGGAAGTAATGAGGAATAAGCTCCTTTTATTTACGCAAAATGTTACAAGGAACATGTTAAATATAGGCTTGTTAACGGAAAGATTCTTCACTCAGTTCTATCGAACCATGAATAAAAAGCCTCTAGGTTGATTTAAGTTAAGGGCTCAGATCTTTTCGAAGGGAGGAAAACCGGAGAACCCAAAGAAAAACCCTCGAATCAAAAGAGAGACCCAACAATCTCTACTCAGATCACATGTGATGGAGAGACCAGGAAACGAACCAGAGACCCTAGAGGTGAGAGGCGAGTGTACTACTACTACTACACCACCCTTCGGATTTCAACCTTCACCCATGACTTTAGGTTTACGAGTTTATTCAGTCTGAATGACCTGCATTTACAGTTAAAAAACAATGGTGAAACTCTACACTGTCTTCCAAGACAAAAAGACAATCAAAAACGCAGCGGCCATCTTTGCAGTCGTCGCCTTCGAGCAAGTCGTCAGCAAATACGGCATCAATTGTCGTAATGCTTTGCTATGGTTACTCGTTCCTCCGTGCGTTCTCTTCGTCGTCACTCTCATCAAATCCAAGAACGTCCTTCTTTTGATGAACTCAAGAACGTCCAAGGAAAAATGCCTGAACATCGAGATGATCGGCCATGGAGTAGCTGCGTTTCTTTACATGTTTATGCCTTCAATTGCTTGGGTTATTTCTGCTTTTCTCAACTCAAAGATTTGGATTTGTTATCGTGCGGGCTTCGACGAGTGTGGTGTGGTTCGTCCTTGTACGAAAGACGAAGAATTCGCTTGGCATCGAGTGCAGAGAGAAGCAAAATCAGAGGCGCAGAATTTTGGGCTATTACTGTTGACAGGTAAATTATGATTCATGTCTTATACTTCCTCTCTCGCTATTTGGTTTCAATCCACTGAGAAAAGGAGCTGTCTTGGAAAATCCAAGGTCCAGGGGTGCTTAACGTTCAGTAAGGCAATCCATCCGGTTGGAAATTCCGGATTTCCCGTAATGGTTAGGAAAGCGCGGGAAGCGTGACTTTGACGTATGGTACACGCGTTTACCAAATGAACAGAAAAGACTGAGCTGGAAAAGTGGATGGCCTCAATCAGAAGACCAACTGAAATTTTTGTTTTTTCCGGCCCCATAGATTATTACCATTATCATTATTATTAATAATATCAATCTATTATTATTGATAGGAAGTGTCATTACCTTAGCTATCATCACCTGGGGCAACCATCTACTTTGCGCTCGGCCAGTTAAGGAACGAGAGCTCAACGAACTCGTGCGAGAAGCGACCAGAAGTGAACTGGAAAGATTTGTCATTACAAGAGCCAAAGAAAGGCTTGAAAAACTTGGAGAACACAAGGTGATTGTCGCATGCCTAAGATAAAATATAGTAACAAAGTGTATTGTAATATGATTTAAGTCTGCCCATAAATCCCCTATATACAAGCGAGGCTTTTCCTCTTCAATATTAAACATAACCTCTCCTTTGTAGGATGAAGAAGAATCAGGAAAGCAGTCACGGCAATTCAATGAGAAGGAAGTTGGTTTTGAAGTGCGTGACGAAACCAGTATTAACCAATCACTGGAGCTCAATAAGGTCACGTGGTTAAAGACAGTTGACAAGAAGATTGACACATATCTTGACGAGTACCTGTCACTTGGTACTGTCAAAATGATTTACCCAGAAGTCTAAAAATAAATCTTATTTTTACCACTTCTCTTGTCTTGAAATAACAGCTATGGGTTTGAAAACAAAATGAAGGTTTGATTCTGCTGGGTGTAAAGATTCCCCACATCAAATGTCTTGGGAGCAGGCCTAATCACTTCACCCATTTCAGATCATGTGTTATTCCCTTGAGTATTATTTCTTTTCTTTATGCTGCTACGTGGCGGCCATTTTGGAACCATTTTGGAGCCCCCTTTGTAAATCCTGGATCGCCCTGCTTGGGAATGCTTGTAACCCATAGATTTATTATAATAATATGCATAAATGGTTAATGTATAAATTCAGGACGGCAATCTTAGTAAAAAAAATTGCCAAGCAAAACTAGTGACAAATGTATTTGGTAATACCGAGATGAGTTTGCGCTATGTTTTGTGATGCTTGAACCTCAGAGGAGGCCGGTAATCCTTATCATGCGACCAAAGGCTTTCCACCCTAAGTATTAGTGGTTTCGCCGATTTCTCTGGTTAGGGATTCCTGTGGTACAGGGGTAGCTGTTTATCRACAGAGCACAGGCAGCCCAAACAAGGTTCCAGTGTATGGTTTATAAGGGAATGTATGGGAGTTATGATTAAGGTCATGAAAATTTACTTTGTTCAGTCTTCTGGCGAGGTTTCAGCGCGATTTGAGGCGTTTAGTGTTTTTTTTCAAAATCCGCTCTTCTCTAAACGGCCTCAAATCGCGCTGAAACTTCGCCAGAAGACTGAACAAAGTAAGTAGTACAGGGGACGGGGGTTCCAAAACAGTGACCATCCGAGGTTTACCCGCGTTTGTAGAACCTCGGTTTACACCAGGAATACCCGCATCCCATGTCTACGTAGTTAAATATGTTAGTCTATATATGGAGTGCGAAGATTGTAAGAGAACTTTTAAGAGAGAGGCAGACTTGAAGAAGCATTTGAAGATGAAGAAGAAATGTATGAGTAGTTATGATTGTGGGTGTGGTAAGAAGTTCGATACAAAGGTTAAATTGTATTGGCATTGCCAGGACTGCTAGTATGACTACGACGATCTGAAAAGGGCTTGGAATTAAGCATAAGATATTCCCTATTATATATGGAATCCCAAACCAACTTCGAGACGGTGCCAATACCAGGTAACGGTGAGATTGACGTCAGACAGTTTTGGCGTCAGTCAGAAAGGAAGGTCAAAAGGACACTACGAAAAGGCATAGAAGAACTAGGAGCCCTGAAAGCGAGCATAATGGTAGAAGTAAGTCTGTCAAAAGATGAGGTAACGACGACAGAAATGCTGCGATTGAAGTCACTGGTCATATTTGAGTCCACAAACCTGGATAGATCGCTTAATGAAGCCTTAGAAGCAATTACAGAGACGCTCGCCAACTACACGAGAGAAGGATCAGGTTGGATAGTGGAGGAGGTAGAAGGTATGGAGGTTAGCTAGGTACGTGCCAATACGAGGAGGGAGTTACGTACCACTACCAACGTGGGTAGAAAGGAAGAAGGCCATCGTTAACGTAAAGAATGACGACAACCGCTGCTTTATGTGGGCAATACGATCCGCACTGTATCCAGTAGACGAGAACCCCTGCCGAACAAGTAAGTACCCAACAGATGATTTGGAGTGGGACGGCGTGGAGTTCCCAATGCAGTTGCTAGACATTCCCATATTTTAGGAGGAGAACGACCTAGCAATTAACGTTTACGGAGCCAGAGACCAAACGATAGTACCACTGGTGTTGTCAAAGGCAAAAGGAGAGCGCATACACCTCTTCTACTACGGCGGGCACTACTCATGGGTCAAACATATTAGCAGACTGTTTTACAGACACACCAAGCACAAGGGCAAGAAATACTTCTGCGATTGCTGCTTATTATCGTTTACCTCCTTAAAGTCCTTAAAGGACCACGACGAGATTTGCCGCGGCGTAGAGGAAGTAGCGCAACGGATCCAGCTGCCAACGCAAAAGGAGTTAGAGTACGCAGACCATAAGAAGCAAACCCGAGTGCCGTATGTGATTTACGCAGACTTCGAAGCAATCATTACCAAAGAAGACCAAAGGAATGGTGCCACGAAAAGGCTGGGATTGCACGAGATCTGCTCTTACGGGTACATCGTAGTACGTTCAGATGGACAAACAGATGGACCAGTCATTTACAGAGGCAAGAACGCAGCCAACGAATTCCTAGAAGCGCTGAGGGAAGAGGAAGAGAAAATAAGGCGACATCTGAGGAAACCAAAGAAGGTAGCATTTACCAAAGAAAGCCAGGAAGCATATGCGAAGGCAAAAAAAAATGTCWTRTATGCAAGCAGCGCCTCCTACAATACGGCAGGCAAGCCAAGAAAGTTTGGGATGAGGAGGGTAAATACCTAGGAGAAGCGCACTTCAAGTGCGGGACGTACTACAAGGAAGGTGAGAAGCCAGGCAAGCCATCAACGCACTGCATTCACTTCCACAAAAGATTCGTAGAAGACTTCTACATGGATAAGGTACTGGATTACAACCAAGGGACGGGTGAATACGTAGGAGCAGCCGACTGGAGATGCAGAACGCATTTGGACCCCGACATGGAGATTCCCGTGTTCTTTCACAACCTGCGCGGGTACGACTCCCATTTACTTCTACAAGGGACATACGGAGCCGACGTAAAGTGTATACCTAACAACAAAGAGCGCTACATGTCCGTAACCGTAGGCAAGTTGAAGTTCCTAGATTCACAGCAATTCATGGCGGACTCCTTAGCAAACCTCGTGAAATACAACACGGAGTTCCCCATTTCCAGTCAATACGGCGCAGAAAGGAAAGGAGTGTACCCATATGAGTACATGGATTCCTGAGAGCGCTTTGAAGAGCCCCTACCACCCAAAGAGAGATTCTACAGCACCTTAACCGAGTCTGGAATAAAGGACGAAGAGTACCAGCACGCATTAGATGTGTGGCAGAAGCATGATTGCTAAACGATGGGGGACTACCACGACATTTACTTGAGGTCTGACGTAGTGCTGCTTGCAGATGTTTTCCAAAGCTTTCGAAAGATGGCAATGGAATACTACGGGTTGGATCCAGCGAACTTCTACACGGCTCCTGGGCTTAGTTGGAGTGCGCTGCTAAAGAAGACAAACGCGCAACTGGATCTCCTRACGGAATACGACATGTACCGGTTTATGGAAGACGGTATTCGTGGTGGCGTTTGCGGGCCCAGCAGACGATACGCCAGAGCAAACAATCCCACAGTAGAGTACGACCCAGAGAAACCAACCACATACATATTTTACTTAGACGCTAACAACCTCTACGGCTGGGCAATGTCGCAGTACTTACCCGTAAGAGATTTCGAATGGGACAAAGTGAAACCGATAGACTTCTACATGCGGGTAGGTAAAGAAGACGACAAAGGTTACGTCTTAGAAGTGGATTTGGAATACCCAGCGCACCTGCACGACGCGCACGATGAGTTCCCGTTAGCACCAGAAGCGATAGAGATACCGTTTAAGCAGCTGAGTCCGCTGCAAAAGCAAATGTGTCCCGGATACAAACCGTACAGGAAACTAACTATGAACCTGATGGACAAGAAGAAGTACGTGGTGCATTACCGCAACCTGCAGTTCTACGTGCGACATGGAATGCGAGTAACGCACATACACCGCGTTTTGAAGTTAACGCAGGAACCATGGATGCGCTCCTACATTGACTTTAACACACAAAAGCGTACGCAGGCAAAGAATGACTTTGAGAAGAACCTGTTCAAACTATTGAACAACAGCGTATTTGGTAAGACCATGGAGAACATTCGCAAGCGCGTAAGCATAAAGATAGCCAGCACCAGAGAGGAAGCAGAAGCATACGTGTCACAGCCTGGATTCGTCAGATACGTAGAAATGTTAAACTTCTACGTGATTCACATGAAGAAAGCTAACCTATTCCTGAATAAGCCCGTATACACTGGGTTTACAGTGATAGACCTATCAAAGTTGCTCATGTATGAGTTTTACTACGATAAGCTAAAACCGAAATACGGCGACAAATGCCGCCTTTTATACACCGACACCGATTCCTTGATACTAGAGRTGCAGACGGAASACATTTACGAAGACTGCGTTCCCGACATCGATGAGTACGACACCAGCGATTACTCGCGCGACCACTTCCTCTTCTCTGCGAAGAATAAGAAAGTAATCGGGAAAATGAATGATGAGATGAAAGGAAAACCCATAGTAGAGTACGTGGGGCTAAAACCAAAGATGTACAGCGTGCTAAAGCTGGACGGTGTAGAAAAGAAAGCTAAAGGCGTAAAAAAATACGTGGTTAAGAAGGACATAACCCACGATTCCTACTTAAAGGTCTTACGAACACGCAAGGAACAGCGGCATAAGATGAACAGCCTACGCAGCTACGGACATCAAATACACAACGTTACGCAAGAGAAGGTGTCCCTGTCAGCATTTGATGGTAAGAGATGGATGTGTGATGATGGTATCCATACGATAGCATTCGGACATCACACGATAAGTAGTTCTTCTTTGACGAACCCACGCGTGGGACCATCATGAAGATAATACAAGATGGGTTGACCCTTCTTAGCTATCGCACTTCGGATCTGGTAAGTTTCCAAAGACCAATTAGGATCCGTAGCTCTTTTGGATCCTCCTTCTAATTCACCTGGCTCATAGAGATATCGAACCGTGACATCGCCTATTCTCTTTTCCTGGGGGAAGACCGGCCTTGAACTTCTGACGTAGGACTTGTGTTCCACGTGTTTCTTTTTTATGGCATCCTTGGGTTTCATTCCCGTAGCCCTGGCTACCTCGTTGTTCAAAGCCACGATGACCTGGGGGAGTCTCTGGGTCCATTCCCTGTTGCGTTTGGAGG
>NW_022260334.1:171962-183981 GCF_009602425.1 Actinia tenebrosa | reverse complement strand
AACTCTATATTTCAGGTTATCACAAGGCCATCGGCAGCAAACAAAAACTTTCCTTTCCACATAAGAACAAATCAGGTAATTTTATTCATAAAAATATTTATGATCATGATCATATCTTATTATATGTGGAAAGCATAGTGGTGAGAGCTCTCGCCTCTCAGCAATGCAACCCGAGTTTGATTCCCCCTGGGCTAGGTGTCATATTTGAGTAGGGTTGTTTGTTGGTTTTATCCTGTGCTTCAGGGGTTTTTCTCTGGGTTTTCCGGTTTTCCTCCCTCCGCAAAAATCAAATTTTAATTCTAATAGGTGTATTTTTTTGATTGTTTTATATGGAATGYGCTACTTTCATAAAATCTTGTGCTCTGATTGGTTTCTTGGCAGGCCGAATTTTCCTGTGTTTGCCCTTGGGCGATGACAGATTTTCTGCTCCCAACCCACCTCCTTTATTTTATTATATGATAAAATTTTTATTAACCTTGCTTGCTTGGTCTTTACAGAAAAATATTAGAACACATTCTTTAATGTGCAGCCCTTGTGTAACAGCTTGGTTAATGCTGTCAAGACCTTGCTCTGATATTTTCCTGTAAAGACCTTGCACTTGGTTTATAATGAGTGTTTAAATTTTTTTTGCTGGACTATTATCCTCTTAACGCTATAAATTTATAATCCACCATTTGTATTAAATCAAGCTGTATCAAAACTCACATACATGTACAGTATAATGACCAATACCCAGTCAATATACTTTAATGTGATGGGTGTTTGTAAGTAAGTTGTCCTTTGGATTTAAATTTGATTTGGGAGCTACCCAGCTACCCGTTCAGCGTAGAAGTTGTTTCAGGGTTTAACATTAATGTTTTAAAATCTGTGATTCTCTAATAAGGTATTTTTGATAATATTTTAGATTGGTATTATAAACAACCTGTCTGGACCAGTACATGGGCCACCTGGTATCCAGTCAGCAATACCATCCTTCAGTTCTTACTCCCCAGCCCACCCCCCAGAATACTCCCAAAACACTGGCAATTTCACAGATATTGCCTCAATGTTCACAGCAAGCAGTTTAACAAAGCCGGTATGTAACGAACACGGAATTTAAAGAATATTTTTTTGTCAAGGCTTTAATGTTTTTACAGACCGACTTTATACACCAACCAAGGCCACGGGCCCTGACAATTTTTCGTACAAATTAGCCAATTACGATTGAGTACTTAAACAATAGACTGTGTACAAATTTTCTTTTTTTTAATCATACCTTTTACATTATATGATTGTTTGTAAGATCAGGTTGAGAAAAAAATTTAAACTCCAGGATTCATGAATTCATCTGTTATTCAGCAACAAACTGTGATTTGTGAATTTGATTGAAAATAATTTCCAGTTATCTCTATCTATAGAACTTTTGATGTACAGTATTTATATTTGATTGCCATTATGTATATATGGTTAACTTTTGTTAATGACACCAGCAGTGTGTGTGTCGAAAAAGTTAACTTGTCTCCATGAACTTTATAAACAAAATAATACACTCAACAATATTACTTGATTCTGACTGGACGAGAGGAGTAAAATTAAATGTTAATTGTACTCTGTAGAGTCCAAATTAAGTTGATCAAGTTTGTGAAGTGTATTATCAACAAAAATTATATCACAGAACCTTCTTGTATGGTTCAGAATTGATAGATACAGTACTCTTGATGTTTTTATCTTATTTATTTTGTTATTTATATTATTATTACTACTCATACATTAAAAAATTTTCCATAGTTAGCTCAATAACTTATAACAATAAGTTTTTGCTCACAAAATAAAATGTAGGACTGATGTAGATGTAGATGTTTTGGAAGTTTTCTTATTTCAATTCCAATTTTGAAGACTTTCACAAATATAACTTGACCTATTGATTCCAAATTGCACTTGAGATCATGTGTTTTCTTTTGCTAATTATCGTTATTATTGGTTGGTTATCTTACCTTGATCCCTTGCATTGTTTGTGATCATTCTAATCCAGGCAGTTTATAGAAATATTTTCTCTGATTATCCAGGCTGCACCAACTCCCCTTGGTATATACAGAAATGGCGTCAACAGCACCAGCAATAATAATGGAGGAAGCTATCCAATGAGGTTGGTTCCATCAGCATCAGACCAGCAATACACTGCATAGGAAAATAATAATTTATCTTCATGTATAGTCTACCTGCAGTCACATATGATTTATGACATTTGAAGACTTCTTTAAACTGTACAGCTCAGTTTTATAACATAAAATAAGGTAAAATTATATACAGGATATTYGTAAAAATATTGATCATATAATTTATCAGTTTGGAATTGTCTTATGACATGCCAGGTCAGCAGTCATCAATTAACTATCATTTGCATAAACCTTTTTGAGGATTTGCCTTATGCCAACATAAACAATTGGTGTAATTCTGAACATCTGTATGTTTTTGGTTTTTCAATTTTAAGGTATTTTGGCAGGAAAATGATGACATGGTGTGACAGTTAAAAAAAAAWGATTTCTCATAAGTGACAATTTTTATGGTGGTTTGTGAAAGCACATTACTAGATTACTTGAATGATAAAAAATTAATCTTATACCTTTTTTCAATCAAAATATTTTGAATCTCGAAGTTTGAATTTTCTGACATTTCATTACTATTTTTAGAAAATCTAAAAAAATCTTAAAGAGCGATATCCCTTCGAGAATTAAGGGGATATTGATAGCTCTTTCAGTTTTCAAACTGGCTCGCCATCTTCTATCTGGTAAGACTCTTATAATTATGAAATATGTAAAATATTTTTTGACCATTATCTTGTGACGTCACTTTTCTGCCAAAAATCGAAATCTAAAAAACCAAAAACAAACAATAGACCCCTTCACGGTTCCCTGTGCCATCTTGAAAGGTAGCCGTGCCTTTGCATCAAAGCAAGACAAACGATGAGCTTGCAATGATAGGGACCTGCGAATAATTGTCCAAGGTGTTAAAAAAAGGTCTCTATCATTGCAAGCTCACCGTTCGTCTTGCTTCGATGCAAAGGCCCGGCTACTTTTCAAGATGGCGCAGGGAACTGTGAAGGAGTCTATTGTTAAGAAACAAAAGATGTATTATCCTGGGAAGTTTGATTAGGATCAGAAAGATCGTCATAACGTTTATTGAAGATGACTATATTTTGCAAATGGACTGTCATCTGGTTACTGTTCTTGTCATAAATACTTGTTAATCACATGTTAATCAAGAAAATTAAGGACAATTAAGGTGATTGACTTAATCAACTGATACAGTACCTTTAAATTATATATAACAGCACAACATGTGAAAGAATGACACTCATTAATGAATGTGCATACTTCTATGCACAGGCTTTTATCATAATGTTAAACTGACACATTTTTTTCTCATTTTAATGAATAAAGTAAAATGCATTAATAATTAAATAATCCATAAATTGTATTTTTGAAAGCATTCATTATTTAATTTTTTAAATATAATAAATTAAATTACATAAAAGTTAATGAATATAAATAATGTACAAGAGTAGAGCCATGTGCTGTTCTCACAGCATCAAGACGAGTTACCCAGAAATGAAAGGTTTAGATATGATAGGCCACTCTGTGAGGAGCAGGGAGGGGAGGAGAAAGGCAGGCTAACTGAGTACAGCTCCATGCTGCTCTATTTCCTCAATTTATTTCCTCGAGTATTTTTTTGCTTAAGACCTAATTTATTATCAGGAGTGCAAAAGTATGACCAGCGATAATATGAATTATGCACCAGCAAAATTAACTGGTTTTACCAAATATACCAACTGTGTGCAAAAGCTTGTTTGGCAGCAAAAAGCATGTGGTCATACTTTCATACTTAACGCAGCTGTAAAATAGAGTAACTTGATTCTTTTTTAAAAATTTTTCATTTGAATGGAATTTTCCTAAAAGATGGTAACTATCTTATAAGTTACTTTGTAAATAGTTTTGAAAGACAGAAAATGGGTTTAGTCTCCTTCGCAGCCATTAATGTTGATCCCAGATACTCCTGGGTCCATTGTTATTGGCTGAGACAATAGTAACATTTGTATTGGCTGACGCAAAACAATAGGGAAAAGAATGTCATAATTGAGTGCATTTGAGCAGCCATTAATAGCAGGCTCTGAAAAGTTCGACACCCATGYGAGGGAGACTATTCCTAGCCTGATCGTTGAAATCTGCATTAATATTTATGAGCGCAAGCTTGACATAATTTAATTGTAGTTCGATGTCTTGAGAACATAACTCCCAAAATTTGAAATGTAAGTTGTCCTAGCTTGAATAGCCATATTGTACTGTACTTAACGCTGTTCATGCCCCAAGGAATTATGGTGTAGAATGGCAGTAAAATGTACATACATGTATATAGTTGTTATCTTGTAAATAGTAGCCCAACCTCAAACTGTTCCCAGATGTGTGAAATAGATTGTGAAAGATTTTGAAATAAAGAATTTTAGTTTACAGCCTGTCTAGCAATAACTTTCTTTAACACTTTTATCCATTTTTGTGAGGAAACATGGGATACCATTGGGAATAGAGAAAAAATTCACAGACACTGGGTTAATTGTCTAGCAATATTTTCCAGCAGCATTTGTATTTTATTCCTTGATTGGATACCATATGGTTAGAATCATGGTAGAAAAATATACAAGATGTGCCCTTTCCCAGTGTAAATAAAGGCTTTCATTGTCCAAATATGGTTTAGTTTTAACTTCCAGTGCACTTTAAAATTTAGATCATGCCATTCCCTTCCCTGTACTATTTCTGAACGCTCGTGTTGTTGGTATTGTTTCATAATTTTCTTGTCAGCCTTTTAAAAAATTCGGAATATACAAAAAAGCTCGCTTGCTGTCCACACCTTTCTGTCAGTTTAAATTTAGACTACTCACCTTTCGTTCTGGTTCTCTAAAAGCATAATTTTTCAGCTAAAAGGGCTAAATTCAGCGAAAAATTAATAGCGAAACATAAGCTCAAGATGGCGGTCACTTCTTCTGGATGTGATCTTGTCGCGCGCGTCGCTCAAATTATTGAACTTCCCGCCTAAAGTACTAAAGAGAATCTACGAAACGATCACCCATAATACGGATTTTAAAATCTCTTACTTTAAAATTTCTGAAAGAAAAACTCAAAAGTCAATTGCATATTAATATCGAAACAACTTTGTAGAGTTTACATTATTTTTACTCATAAAATATTAATTTTAATTTTCGTTTTATAATTTTGAGGGAGATCTTAGTTTAATTCTCCTAAGCTATATTTGTGATGGTCACAGCTGACCGCATTGGACTTCAGCTTCAAACCGCGCAAAAATCAAAGTGAAACTAAAAAAAGTAACACCAAAAAACGTCAAAATTTTATCCTTTGAAATTAATTTTTAAAACCCAGACTTTAAATAAGGTAACGATAATAATTAAGAAAGCCTTTGTGGTTGCTTTCTAAGCGTTAAATTTTCGAAATCTGGATATTTTTTACCACGAAGATCGATAAGGTTAATTGAACCACATCTGGGTGAAGAAGAGAGGTTTGTGGTGAAAAAATATGCCGCTTAATGTCAAGCAGATATCTTATTCTGAGAAATATTTTGATGATAAGTACGAATACAGGTAAGAAAAATACACTTAAGGAAGAATATTTATTCATAGAAGAAGATGTCAGAGTCTACAAATCTTTCAGCCATCCGCCATGTTGGATGTTTACCGAGATTTTAAAGCTTAGCATTTCAAAATTAAGTTTGTTTTTTTACTATTAAAATTTATGTTTCAAGATTAAAAATCTGAAATAGTGGTTAAGTTGAATTAATTTTAGGGAATTTTTCAGGCACAACGTAGAATAATCTATCATTTTTGTCCCCTTTCACTCTCTCTCCCTCCCTCCCCCCTCCCTTGGGGAAGATTTTGAGAAGTGGGATGGAGATTGCGGTTAGACTCATATTAAATTTTCCCCAGTCCAGATCCTTAGTAATAGTGCACTCATCTCTGAGGTCTTGAGTTTGGTTTCCAGCCATTGCATTGAGTTAACTCTCAGTATTTTTGATAATTCTTCAATTTCAGGCATGTGATGTTACCCAGAGACCTAGCGCACCTCGTACCCAATACCCACCTAATGACTGAAAGTGAATGGAGGAATTTAGGAGTGCAACAGTCTCCAGGATGGATACATTATTTGATACATGAACCAGGTACTCAAAAACATCTTTGAACCAAGGAAGTGTTTCATATGGTGACCCTAGCTGGTGTCAGAGGTTCTCTCCCTCCTCCATCTCCCCCCCCCCCCCCCCCCCCCCCCCCCCCCNTAATAAATACGACAAGTCATCTAATAATGTCATATAATTTAAAGTAAGAAGCCGCCTGATTTATTTAGCTCAGGTTTATATTTCATTTTCGTTTTTCAATAATACATTATTTGTAATTAGTTGTAATCGGGGGGGGGGGAGGAGATGACTAGCCATTTTTTACCATTCAATTGCTGCCTTTAATGGGTTTCCTGTGGTATTAACACGAGGTACCCTGTAACAAAATGCCCTTTTAAAAATTCTGAATGCATCTCTGGGAGTACCATTGTTAGCAGAACAATATGAAAATGTGGTGGTTCAAAGTAATCAAACAGGCAAAATGCAATAGGGAAATTTGAAACTACTCTTAAAAAGTGGTAAGGGGGCTCCAAAACTCTTATATGGGAGCTTTAGACCCCGTGAGTCTGATGTCTCTGAGTATAGGGTGTGAAGTAATATTTCAAAGCCGACAATGAGGACTGGACAGGATTTCAAGTCAAAGCAATTAGTTCCAGTGCAAGGCACAGCCGAGGACTGGAACTAATTATGCGGACTTGAAGTCCCGTCCAGTCCAATATTGGAGGCTTTGAAATGACTTCTCATCTCATTAATTATTCGACTTAGAGTAACTGGAACAAAATTAATTCAGTCCTAGGACTGAATTAATTTTGTTCCAGTTACTAGGACTGAATTAATTTTGTTCCAGTTACTAGGACTGAATTAATTTTGTTCCAGTTACTCCAGACTGAATGCATTCCACAGCACTTTACCAGGTTTTAAGTAACATCATGTGACCCAAAAATAGCCCATTGATTGGCTGGTTTACTCATGAATTATTAATGAGCTATGAGAAAGGAGTTTCAGTGAAAAATATGTGACTAACTTTGAAACTGAAAAGAAAATATTCACATTTTCTTTATATTCATTCATTCATTTCAGAACCCCACATACTACTCTTCCGAAGACCTCGTCAAACTACCACAGCTTGATGTTGTCTTGTCGCAATTCCTAGTAATACTATAAAGCTTTGAAACATTTGTACTATTTTTATGCTATTTTATAAAGCATCGAGTGTTTTAAGAAGTTTTAAAGAAAATTGTCTATGCATAATATTTATATGTACAAAATTCAGAGAGAAATAAATGATATTTAGAGTTTTCTAACAGTTGTTACACACTGGATTCAACCTTTGTGGCTAAGCACCAAAGTCAACCAACGAGATGTAAAAGGGTACAAAATGTATAATCTTGGACCCACAATTGATCTTCCCACCCGTAGCCTCACATTCAAGTGCTGAAGAATATATTTAAGTGTGTTAAGAGATTTATTCTCATGAGAATAAATAGCATGGCTGCCGCAAAAAAGTACTCTAAATTAATTTCTGAGGAAATAGCTGTCAATCAAATAGATTGTGTCAGTATGACATAAAGTAAAGAGACTCAGTGGTGTATCGAGGAATTATTTAAAAGAGGTGACTATTACAGGTCTTACCAGGAGTACAAGGAAAAGGAGGGTGGCTTACTAAGCCAATAATACTGAGAAATTGGAGCAAAAGGGGAGGTGGGTAGACCCCTGTAGACTAGAGATCTGGGGCTTTTGTTGGATCAAAAAAAAGGGTAAAATCTGAAATATATACATTTCTTTTATTTTTAAGCGATTCAAAGAACATGCTAATATATTGATGCAATATTCTTAATATTACTTGGACATGGGAAACAACATAGGCTAAAAACATTAATTAGTAATCCACTACAGTACAGTTGAAAAAACCGGTTACTGGGAAGCTATGCCCTTCGAGTACCTCGAAGAAAGCCAATTCGATCAGTGTATGATAGAAAGATGGAAATCTTGAAGCCCATGCACTTCAGTCTTAAGAAACCAAACCATGTAAAACTTTGTCTTTTATAAAGATAACTCCGTTTTTCTGATTATGACGTCACAACCGTGCGACACAAACGCTCCTTTGATGTTTTCAAAGGCGAACTTTGTCAGAAATGTCGAATTTTGAATTACAGACGCACAGTATCTAAAGCTTTTTAAAAAAATTTCATTCCATCTTAAAATCATATATGCTAAATTGCGTTATATATATATATCAATGTATTTTTATTATTATCTCCAGGGCCCGGTTGTACGAAACTTGGATAGCGCTATCCGGCGGATAAATCCTTATCCAGTGGATAAGTCGATGCTGTTATCCAATAAATTTATTCGTTGGATAGCGCTATCCAGGGCCCTGATGATCTGAAATAGTGACGTAGAGATGACGTCACTGCAAAACTTGGGTGTCATGTAGACTTTGAAAAATGACAGGTGAAAAATAAAAACCCGCCCACCATTCAATAAAAATGTAAAACTCATTAGTCATTATGTTGCTGTAATCAAACTATTATTGATGGGTTGCAAGCATTCCCAAGAGAGTGAAAAGACAAAAGCATGGCGGCCATTGTGGTGCCGTTAACAATGGATGCTAACGAGAAATCTTTTGTAAAATGGCACCAACATGGCCGCGATGACGTAACGTGCAATCGAAGAATTAGCAACACGTTATCACTTTTTTCATTTTGTGGCCTGGAAATCTATAATGTTAAGAGGAAAAGTGACATCTCAGTTTTGCAAATTTTCTCAATTCTGATTGTGTAACATTTTCCCTAGGATCAGCTGTCTATTCATAGTCAACTTGAATATGTAAATTATATCCCAGAGGAATTGACGTATTCTCACGGGCTTTATACTAATACAAAAGGGGAAGGACGCCATGAATTAATCACTCTCATTAAACCACCGACGAAGGAGTGTACATCATTTTTTGGTTCGTGAAGCCTTCAACCCAGCTTGCTCAAGTGATGGCTGACAAAGATAATGAGAATTTGATCCGTTCAGCCTTGGAAAAAGTAGCCAATGGAAACCCGGGTGATGCCGCCGGCATCTTTTCTTATCATGACGTCACAATAACGATAGCGCATCACTTAAGCGCTCGATCTCATGACGTCTAGTATCTTTTGATATCATGACGTCACAATAACGACAGCGCGTCACGTAAGTGCTCATATGACGTCATAAACAGTGCTCTAATTATTTAGAAATGGAATGTGACGACAGCAGATGATGAGCGCGGAGGACACCAAGCTGTCCAAAAAGCGCTCCAGGAGCAAACGATCCAAGTCTATCTCCCTGATAGACTATGCTCCCGTCCCTACTGTACCACGTGACCTCAAGGCCAGGGTGTTGTCTCCGACCAGACGACACAATCCACAACCACTGGGACTTCGCTTTCAACCTGGTTTCCATTCTATCACACAGGTGAGCAAGTGGATTCTTTTTGGTTGGGAAAAGTATGGCCTGTATATAGTTCAATGGGAAGCACGTGGCTAATTGCGCTGCTATAGACTTGCCCCAAGTCGACCTCTCTTGTTTCCTGAGGTTTTTTAGATTCGAGCGAAGCGAGAATCTTGCGAGCGCWAAAAAGGGGGCGGCGGACTTTGCGAAAGTCTAGCGCTGCTAATGCGTCGCCTCTCGCCAATGCGGCCCTGTCGGTCTCATTTCGTAAGTGAGTTGAGATGTTTGTTGGTTCAATTCTCTCATGTGCTTCGAGTGTTTTTCTCTGGTTTTCTCCCTCCTCAAAAATCATGATCAACTTCTAAGTTCCAATTTGATTTTCGGGCAGTTTCACGTAGTTGAAGGGAAGTCCTTGGTGTCAGCCCTACGTGCCACACAGTCAAAGATAATGATGATGACGCGTAGTTTCGTGTGATTGTCTTACACTGTGATACAACACATAAAGCTTAATAGATTATATTAGATAGTGTAGATGGCTGTGAAAGTATCAATAAAATTTTTCAACCAATCCCGCGGCAAGAGAGATCACTTGTACGTTATTCAGAAACGATCATAGCACGTTACCGGCTGCAAGTCCATATATTGCAGTTTTCGTATAATTGTGAAAAGTTCACGGCACGCTAACACGGTCGTGACACAGCAAGGGATACGCCAGACAAATCACATTGCACGAGAATTTACTCTCCATCCAATCAAATACCTGGAACACGGCATAAACACGGCGCGGACACAGTCACGCCAAGATCACGGCACTTTTAGACCAATCATATTGCGTGTGAAAAAAATCAGCCAATTAAAATTCTAGAAAGCATCACAGTAACGGCACGTCACGCTTACGGCACTGAGCTTTTCACAGTCATACGAAAACCGCACTAGTACTTTAGTCAAATATTCATATACCAAAGCTCTATGTGCGTGTACATGGTACGACTTACCGTAACATTCTATAAAATAATGGCTTTCCATTGATACCATGAAAATAATCCATTCATGCACTTCTTGGCGTTACCAGCTTATTTTTTTAATTGACCTACATATAACTATTTACTTTTCTATTGCCAGAGTCTTATAATAAAATGTATTTTTTAGCCATATGCCATCTGGAACCCCAACTTCTGCAACACGAGGGCACGCTTTCCAGATCTTCTAGGTCACCTAGGTAAGAAAAATACCCAGACAAGGCAGATCCATTATTTTTAAAAAGGGAGGTTTCAAAATGGCCGCCACCCAGAAAAAGCTTAAAGATTGGCTAGCTTCACGAGAGGGGCTCCAATGTCATTCTACTGAGCGTACAAAATATGATTGATCGACCTATGATAGCCTGCGCTGCATCCGGAATTTTCTGTCGACGGACTTTACGAGTAAACGTTTGGAGGCACGAAGGCTAACCCATGATTGCCATTACAAGATCTTACAAAAGGGGGGCTCGATGGAATCCACGGCACCATCCCTGGATCCGCCACGGATACTTTTTATACCTAAAGGGGAAAAAATGACGGTATTCTAAATAACCTTTGTAATTTTCCACCACAGAACTTACAAATTTTTCCTGTAAATCTCCTCCAATCAGTTTATCGCCATGGGAAGCTGACAGAGGTAGGATCGGAAGGTTTTTCTTAATTATTTTCTTATTCCTTTTGGAATTAGCCCTCTAAAGCTGTCTTTGGTTTCGGGAAACTAGGATTTAGTAAGGCTTACTCCATTTTCATAAATACGCATGCGCAACTGACACATTCGTTTAGCCCCATACGTCTAGCCTTTTGGCTTCCGTACGTCAATTAAGCACGTAAAAACTATTTAAGCAAAACCTTTTGATAGGCTAGTTTGTAATTATAGTAAATAGAAGAAACCATTAGAGTGTCAGTGACGTTGTCGTTATATGAACTCAGCTTTTTTCTTCAATGGTGGAAATTTCCCAAGATTATCATCCATGTATATATTATATAATGGTTCTCCTATTTTTACAGAGGGTCCGCCAACCATACACTACAGTTTAGAATCAACTTCACGCTCCAGTTTCCAAGACCCGAACTCGTTTCCAATGAAAGCAAAATTGGGTAAGCGAAGGCTACCGACGCGCTTCAATAACCGACCAGACGAAGGCCTTACTATTGGATTAGGTAGGTATTATTGCTTAAACACATTATTTTTTTTACTAACGTCTCAAAAATAAAGATTAGAAGCTTAGGATTAAATTCATATTTTTATTTTACAGTGCCCCGTGCACTGCCAAGGGTTCCCGTACGGAGCAATGTAATACATATCAAGCAAGGAATCCGGGTAAAAATGCTTTAAACTATATGCGATAAGATTCTCCCGAGGTGCCTTCTCCCTGAGGTGTGACATCCTTCTACCTGAGGTGTGTCATCCTTCTCCCTGAGGTGTG
>NW_022260334.1:153357-170717 GCF_009602425.1 Actinia tenebrosa | reverse complement strand
CCTTCTCCCTGAGGTTTGTCATCCTTCTCCCTGAGGTGTGACATCCTTCTCCCTGAGGTGTGTCACCCTTCTTCCTGAGTTGTGTCATCCTTCTCCCTGATGTGTGACATCCTTCTCCCCGAGGTGTGTCACCCTTCTCCCTGAGGTTTGTCATCTTTCTCACTGAGTTGTGTCATTCTTCTCCCTGAGGTGTGACAATCTTCTCCCTGAGGTGACTATCCTTCTCTAATGGGTATGGCAATTCTTCTCTCTAACATTTCATCACCTGCATGGTTTATTGCAAATTCTACAATAGGTACGACCCAGTGTAAAGAAAACTGTTTTATCAAACAGTGCACTGAGAGCAATATGGAATGAAAGTGGGATGAGACCGTTAAGCRGATTATTGGTCTCTTAAACAAAGGTAAAAGGTGCTGCAACCATCGCAACCTACGAGGGCATGACGTCATAGCGACATCATCCACCAACTATGACGTCACAATACCTTTAAAAAATGCATAATGTAGAAGAAAAAGTCGTCAGCGATGTAAAGTAAACGATTTTTATTATTCTGGATATATTATAAAAATATGCTACATTACATGACAAACTGAGAGAAAAATAAAATGAGGAAAATCTCAGTAGTCTACAAATGATAACTTACAAGAATAACTTATTTCATAAAAAAAGATATGAAGGTTGTTAAGGCTTCAAAAGTAGATAGAAGTTAAATAATCAAATTTTGAATTTCAAATGTATATACAAAAAGATTTTAAAAATAGCTAATTATATATGATTTAAAACACTCATTAATAATTCATAAGCTTATGGTCCAATTGGAGCCACCATACACGTCACKTGCATGAACCTTTATACCCGATAAAGTCCTCTTCATTAGTATTCAAGTGATTTTATATAAAGACACATGTGTCTTCATATAAAGACACATGTGATCTTTATATAAAGACCACTTGAATACTATGAGGATGACTTCATCAGGGATGAAGTATGCATCCAAGTTTAGATGAAGATATAGAGCTTCATCAAGGTCATAGTCAACCCTAATGATCTTTGACTAACGTTCCTGTCTTTGCCTTGGCACGCAATACCCAATGTGTGGGAGCTTCTATTTAATCTAGTTGCACATGCCCGTGACGTCAAATCTCTATGTTCGTGACGTGTATGGTGACTCCAGTTGAACCAAAATCTTATAAATTGTTCATGGGTGTTTTAAGCAGTTCAAAAAACGCGTAGATCGCGTTTTATCAGGTATAAGAGCACTTGGCTACGCCTCGTGCTTTTATACCTGATAAAACACTCCTACTCGCTTTTTAAACACTACATACAAATTATATAGACAGTCCAGCTTTAATGACTGAATTTGAAAATAATCAGTGGCTCTTGGAGCCAGCCAGTTGTTGGTTATATTAATGGCTTCACATTGTTGAGATCCAAGTCCAATGTAGTTTATAAAAATAGCTAATTATATAAGATAAATACAAATCATATAGACAGTCCAGCCCTAACGACTGAATTAAGAAATAATCAGAGGCTCTTGGAGCCCGTCAGTTGTTGATAATATTCATGAATGGCTTCCCATTGTCGAGATCCAAGTCGGATGTGAGGTCTCTTGGCCTGAATGTAGGAATGTGCTTGCATTGGCGTCATTGACATTTTCTAGAGCACAAGAAAATATATAGAGCAAAGGATAAGACAATGATTGAAACAATTTAATTAGCTTTCATTTATATCTGTGGAGTAATCTCAAGAAAAGCCAATCTGGTTTCTATCTTCATGAAAGCTAAAAAGGGCAATAGACCTTAAATCCCATTTCAGACCATGCATCTCCCTATAGTATCTTTTCATGGATAGAGACATTGGGTTTTCCAAGGTGTTAAAAGAGGTCTTTTTCATTGCAACCTCACCCGGAAGCACCGGTGGTGTGCGCTGCCGATGTGCCGCCTCTCACCAATGCGGCCCAATCTCGATGTTGTATGTGAGTAGAGTTGTTTGTTGGTTCTCTTTTGTGCTTCGAGGGTTTTTCTCCGGGTTCTCCGGTTTTCCTCCCTCCTCAAAATTCAACTTCTAAATTCTAATTCGACCTCTGGGCTTTCACTTCACTTGGAGCCTACAGTAGCTCTTTTGTGATTGTCTCACGCTGTGATACAACAGTGAAAAGCTTTGTAGATTTAGATTTAGATTCATCTTGCTTCAATGCAAATGCACAACTACCTTTCAAGATGGTGCAGGAAACTGTGAAAGGAACCAATGAACTGCCCTTAAATTTATTATATTTTATAAAGTCCTACTTTGACATGGAGCCATGGTTATGCCATAAAGAAATCAACCTACCTTCATAAGATAACAAGCTACTAGTGTTGTACTTCTTCCACGTCCAGCTTTGCAATGCACATACACCGTGTTTCCCTTTGACGTCATATCCTCTAGAAACTCAACTCCTTTCTTTAACATCTCCTGTGGTGGTGCATTATTGAAATCAACTGTCTCAAGGCGCAACTGCGTTACTCCCCAAGCTGACCACTCCTGAATCAAAATAAATTAATTTTCTAAAATTTATTTTTCCTATTATCACTGATGAAGAACGAGCATACAGTAACATTGTGATCACATATTATCATTGATGCGATTTAACAAACTGTTGATGGTTTAGCATGGTATGTTCTTATATTTACCCCAATATCATGTCAACAGTTGGACAAAATGTTACTCTCTTACCTCAGCACTGTTCGAAAAGTATTTTGTCTCATATTCTTCATTTAATGTGACAACTGCCTTCACTTTTTCTTCTTCGACAAGCTGCAAAAAAATCATAAAATCAATTTGTCACAGTTTAAATTTTTATAGTGAGAGACAGTTTGAGGAGGGAATATTGTGTAAATTATTCAAGAAAATATCCATACCTCCCCCATATGGAGGGGGATTGCAATTTCCAAGGGGTGGGGAGGGTCTGAGAAAGGTACATTGTGTAGTTACAATATCCATTCCTTCCCCGTTGAGGGATAGGGGAGGGTCTGAGTCTCGGGGAGGGTACTACCCTATATTCGCTATACGGGTACGTGTCGCCAAACAGGGTATGGTTTTCAGCGTTTTCTCTGGAACAAGGTATACAAAACTGTGCTCGCTCTGGGACAGGGTATATGAAATCACACTCTCTCTTCGTAATACTCGAACAGGGTATGATTTTCAGCGATCTTGCTCTGGACCAGGGTATCAATTTCAGCGATTTTACTCTGGAACAGGGTCAGGGTTCATTGGGCTCAGTGGCACATCCCTACCCTAAACAGGCAAGAGTACCCCCCAGGGTCTGAGTAGCATATATTGTGTAGTCCAAGAAAATATCCATACTTCCTCCATAGAGTGGGATTGGAATTTCCAAGGGGTGAGGAGGACATGAAATGAAATGGAAAAACTTTCTTGTCATGCCTGTAAAGCTGAAACAGTCTTTTGATTTCATTTTTTAAAACAACAAGTTACGCATTTTCTTAATTTAGTAACAGGGGAGTTTTTTTCCGCAACAACCTTCACTTTCAAATAAAAGTCCCAGTAGAAGGAAGCTAACGTGAATTTGATGAAGATCTAATTTCTCCTCGCCATAATACTTATAATATTATAATCCTTAAGGGAGAATATAAATATCTATCTTAAATGGCGAATTGTTTTGTTGACACAAATATAGCAATATCTTATAATAAACACTATATATTTGTGTTAAAATATTTTTATATTAATAAACTTAAACTTAATCATCATTTTATGAAAATTATAATCTAATAAAATAGGAAAAAAATATAAGTTTTTACATGTGTAGGAAAAAGCTTTAATACATTAATTTATGAATATTTCGAGTTTTGTAGCTTTGTAACTAAATATCTGCCAAAATAAGTTTATGTTGATAATATTTACCTGTTTGGTTTGGCTTTTAAAAGGTAAAGCTCCTAAGATAAGAGTAGAATCAATTCTGTCGTACCATCTTCGTGAACTACTCTCCATGACCACGTTCCACAAGAGAGTTGGATAAAATAAAATCCTTGCTGAAAACGCCGACGACATCATGAAGTTATTTGACACTGTAATCCAACTAAAAACAGATTCACTCTCTACTTTAGCGTCTCGCATTGGCAAGAAAGCAAGATGTGGAAATATAGAGTAACAAACGAAGTGGAATTTCAAGAGGTTTCGAGTGTTTTGTTTCAGTGAAACTTGAAACTGAAACTGAATAAAGGTAGTAATGGGTATCCTGTGTTATTTGTGACCTAGAGAAACTGAGAACTAGTCATCAAAAGTATCTCGTGCTCTCTTGTGCTATAGAAACAGGAACCCCACATAAGAGAAACTTATCTCTTTTCCCCCCGTAAACGACTTAAATTTAATGCCATTTCCCCTAAAGTCAACAGCTGAGATTTTGTTTTATTACTTTTTTCGTTTGTGTAGGTCATTTTGAACAATTTTGAATAATCACGACTGCTCGATTTAGGGAGGGGGAGGGTCACGTGATAAAGTAGTAAGAATTACAGTTTATAGTAAAAGTAAAAATAACTAAAAAGCTAATCGAGCTGAGTAACTACAAAATGTTCTTTAAACATTAAAACGGTCCGCAATAAATTATTCGTCAGATTTTTAAATAAATGAAATTTTAAATGAATCTGTGGGGAAGGGGAGGGGGGCAAGAAAAAGAGAAAATAATGGTTTTAAAAAACCGATCGCAATGCGTACTGCAAGGAAAAATGGAGGGAGGGAGGGAGGGAGCAAGGAAGGAAGGAAGGAAGGAAGGAAGGAAGGAAGGNAAGGAAGGAAGGAAGGAAGGAAGGAAGGAAGGAAGGAAGGAAAGATAAAAGGAACTGTTGTAAATTTGTTTGGGTTGCCTGTCTTAAAATGTCCATAAAGACTCAAATCCAGTCACCAGTCCTGCGCTTATTTCTACCCAAAGCTAACCCAGCGAAGCAAATTCTTTGATAATTTCTCCAAAATCAATTAATAAGTTTCACTAATGAAAAGATACGATTTTGTTTAAGCTCACAAATAAAGAAATGGCTATTTTAAAAAGATTATGTAATGTCACGTTTGTGATTTCGTGATGAAGCGTGACGTGTCACTCACTTGCAAACGAGGTTTGCTGTTGTTTTGATCAAAGGTTCTTCTTTATCGAATATATTGTTTTTGTCTTCGTTCGTGTGATCTTTAAGGATATTGCGTTCTCTTCGCCTCAGCTCTCTAGTTGTAGATGATTTGAGTCATGGAGAAGCAAGAATACGAAGAAATCTCGCTAAAGGAAGCTTTACTAGCAAAATACAATGATGATCAGTTCGAAGTCACTAACTTGGCCCACATTAGTTTTTCTCCCAAAAGAAAAGGTAAAACCATTACGTGTCCTTCATTGAAAACCGTTCGTGACTTCTTCATAAAAAAACTGATGTCGTATTGTTCTTGAACGATGCTTCCCTTTTCCTTCACTTTCAGCAAACGCACACAAAAAAAAAATTCAGACATTTTAGTTTGATGAAAAATTTCTGATTTTAAATTCAGCTTTACTGTCAGTTGTATTCACAGCGTATTTCAAAGACGTTTTCTTTARATTAGCTCAGCTTTTTAACAAAGAAGTCTATTCTTTGTTAATAAATGTCGAATATACTAATAATTTTGTTTTATTTAAACGAAATGTTTAACAATCATTTCAAAAATGAACGCATTTTTTGTTCAAAACCGTTGAGAGTAATTCCAACTGTTGTCGAACAAAATTTCACTATTTCTTTACCTTCTCTTTGCAAATAAAAATGGTTTTTCATATTATCAAATTCTTGTTAGATTTAGAAGTGTGAAAGTCAACACTTCAAGAAAACGCTGCTGATTGGTATTCCAATTTTTTACAAAATTTATTCCAAGTTTCATAAATTGTTTTGAAATTTAATCCAACATTTTTCTTAAAATTCAATTTTTAGCAATGTTTTGTCATTAAGGAGCTCAAGTTACGAAATTACAAGCTAACTTAAAATTATAAAGTAAAAAAATTCGGTGCAAAGAGAATTAAAAGAAAAAACACAAGTTTGGTGCTTAAGGTGATTTGAAAATGTTCATGGAAATATTTTAAATTCAAAAACTATTTACCACTAAGGTGAGGTGAGCATTGAAAATTAAAATAGGCAAAATTGGAAAAATGTGCAATGTTTATTCCATTCTTAATTTCTGTTTTATCAGCGGCATTGCTCAAAGCCATGGATTACTCCAAGAGAACTGTTATAGCCCTAGATGACTGTGGTGTAACCTGCGCAGGGCCACCACAAGAGGTGGCAGAGTTATGTCCAAACATAGAGGAACTAGACCTTGGGAATAATAACATCACACAATGGAGTGAGGTGAGGGACTATCATCTTTGAAAATCTTGGAACCAAATAATACCCTCTATTTTGCCTTCCTCTGATAACTTACAGCTGTTTCTCATAATCATAGTGAAGATACATTTCCCTCTGTTAGAGTGCAAATAATATAGGATGAAATAGGAGATGGTTAGCGCTTAATTAGACAAGACATAGGAATTCAGTGAGGCATGACAAGGGCATGGGCATTTACTAGAGTGACAACTCAATACGCGAATGAATAGATATGAAAATGTGAACGTCAAATATACAAAGGAAAAGCATTTACAACAAAATATTGTTTCAGTTTTTGTAAGTGTGTTTAAAAATAAAAAAATGCGTGCCCTTGAGTAGCACACATGCACTAGTTTACCTGTCACGGCTCGCCTATTTTAACTAATTAGACTTAGGCAACCAAAGGTTAGTAATTAGTTAGCTTGAGCTATCTATTTCATGGGTATATTATTTGCACTCTAACTTATGATAATGCTGGCCTTATAACTCAGCTTTTAAAACAAAGCTAAACTTGTATATTCAATTTACTTGGTTTAGACTTTTTTGATAGTTTAAGTTCCTCATTTACCCATTTGATTGATTTTGCCTCAATTAAACCCCATCAATATTTGCCATTTTGTATGTACCTTTGTTACTTTATCTTTGTATGTACGGAGATATACAACAACAAACTAGTTAGACCTTATAGCTAGTGTGACTACGTACTATAACCAGGGCCACTTAGACAGAGAGAACCAATAAAATTGTAGAATGAAAACAATATTCCAACTTTGGGGAGTGGAGCCAATCAGAAAGCAGCAAAAAACCTTTCAATATAATCTTTTTTATTCTCATGAGAAAATGAGGATAGCTATGGGGTTCAGAGAAAGAACGAAAATTACAGAATAGACCAGTTTCGAATTCCAAATTACCCCTGTGTTCCTTTGTGTTTTTGAGTATTTTCTAACAGATTACAGACTCATTTGCACAGGGTTAGCCTCGTATCAGTGTTTAAATATTCACAAATACCGATTGTAAAGTAAAGAATGCACAACTTCAACAATACGAACACTTTGAAACTCGACGGACCTTGACTGGAACACGTGAATATTCTGCACAAACTCTAGGCTAACCCTGTGCAAATGAGTCTGTAATCAAGAAACACAGCGGTAATTTGGAATTCAAAACGGGTCTATTCGTATGGAAAAAAAATTGGAATTTCTGGGGTTGGGTGGGGGGGAGGTGAAAAAAATCCTCTGTAAGGGGTACAGATAATTTCTGGAACCACACATTGCTTATTGAGTATTTTCACCTATTGATTGTCATAGGGTATCACAGTACATATTAATTGTACCTAAATATGAATTCTGGATAAAGAAACCTGTCAGTGAATAAACAGCAAAATTAATGCCTTGTATTGCCTAATATCATTTTTTTTACTTTTTTGCCAGGTTTTTTCCATCATTTCTCAACTGAAAAATCTCTCCATTTTAAACTTGAGTGGAAATCCTTTAACAGATGATAAGACTGAGATAGCTCACCAAGCTGCTGAACTCGACCTTCCCAGCAAACCCTTGCCTCTTAAACAACTCGCGCTCAATAATACTGGAATATCGTTTGATGCAGTCTATGCTCTTCTTGACTGCTTCACCTCGTAAGTTAAAAGTGACAATTTTTTTTATCTGGTGAATGCCACTGTTTTCCTTGACTACAGACTCATTTAATATACACTTGCCTCTCTCCTTGCTCAACACTTGGCCGATAATTGGCCAAGTATTACACAGTCAAGACATGGCCGATAGTCAGCCAATGCTCGGTCAACACATGGCTGATAGCCAATGCTCGGTCAACACATGGCTGATATTCAGCCAACAGTCCAAAAAATTGCAGGCTTACCCTCTTCCTTGATTACCGGTTTTTTTCCAGGTTTACTGGTGCAATTAACCCAGAAGTTTGACTGTTTCAAGGTTCAATAAAATTTGAAGATTTAGCCTTGTTTAAGAATGACTTGTGTTTTTTCTTGTTCTAGGTTAGAGGAAATATACCTCAGTCTCAACGAATACTCCCACATTCCGTCCTTAGACAAACAATTCCCCAAAGTCAAACGCCTGTACCTCAATGAACACAACCTCACTGAGTGGACCGAAGTGAAGAATCTTGGCAAAATGTTTCCATGTATGGAACACCTCATAATGACGGACAGTTCTCTGGAGAACATCCTTGAGGATGATGCTCAAAATCTCTTCCCTGCTCTTAGGGTGCTGAGCCTGAATAAGACTGGAATCTGTTCCTGGGAAAGCATTGATGCTCTGAGAAGGTTCCCCTCGCTGAAAGATATTAGATTACTGGGGATTCCTTTAATGGACGAAATAACTGATGACAAGGAAAAGAGGCAGCATCTAATCGCAAGGTTGCCTAATGTCGTAAAGATCAATGGGACAAAAGTGGGAACAGAAGAAAGAGAAGATGCTGAGAGATTTTTTATTCGATGCTACATGGACGATCAAAACCCTCCCAAGCGGTTACAAGAATTGATAGAAGTTTACGGCGTCTTAGACAAACTGGTTGACATAAACTTAGCCCCAAAGATTTTTGCAAAGCTTTCTATAATTTGCGAAGGGCACTCAACTTTAACCAGGGATGTTGACTTGCGACAGACAACCAAAGACTTTAAGAGTTACATCAGTAATGAACTAGGTATTCCTAAAGGGAAGCTAGCATTGTTTTTTAATGACGTCGAGAGTCCATTTGGAATGCAGGAGATGAATTATGTGTTGCGGCCACTGCATGGATACACTATGCACGATGGAGATGAAATTCATGTCTTCCTGAAAGGATTGTAATGCAGGAATTGGTTAACTTTTTGTTTTTGTACTTGGAATACACATGATAAAGTCCTATATATCTTAGGATATCTGACTAGTATAAAAGTGATCTTTATAACAGTCCATGTCTTTATATAAAGAATACTAATGAGGATGACTGTATTATAGCTGAAGATGCATCCAAGTTTGTATGAAGACTAAAATAATGTATAAAGTGTTATCACAGTGTGTATGTTATAATGGTGATTTGTATATGTAATGTTTTTCTATTTATATCAATTTCAAGTTATAATGTAAATAGCAGAGGATGTAATGATAACTATTCAGCTTCCATTCCTTTGATTTCTATTTTCGGTACCTTTGTTCTTTTGAAAATATATTTAGTGTAATAATTTCATTTCATGTGTCAGCTGACGTCTTCCATAACAACCTAAAATAAAAAAAACGGAAAGTGGGAAGGTTTTACTTTCTGTGAAGTCACAAGCAGCATCACAGGGAAGGAAAGTTATGATTGTGATGTGTTAGTACTTCATTCTACAGACCCCTTGCAGCATGTCAGAATGCAGGAYATAACAATAGGTTTCCAATTTTCAGTAGACTGAAGTTCTTTGAGCTGCTTTGAGGTCACATGCAAGCTAGGGGTCCATTGCAAGCCATATCTTGTCAACATCATATCACCTAACGTGAGTCAATTTACCACTGCCAGTTTTCATTGCTATTCACTGATCAAGACAACAGTTGAGTCAAATAAATTAGGCTATAGACTGCCGTCAATCAAGGAACCCTCTGTTATGCACCTTCTCTTGGCTCCCATGTACTCTGGGAATACATTGATCCCACATTTATTGCTCTACTTCCCTAGTTACTGTTGCTATGTTGGACAAGCTAAACTGTGTTTAATGATATACAACACACACCGATTGCTGAAGATTGTAAGTGTCTGTCCTAGAATCGATGCATTCTAAAGGTACATTAAAAAAACAATCCATATTAACTAAAAAATCATATGAATTTGAGTTTGTTGGTCAGACATTCTGTATTCCATTGGGAAAACTACCCACTGTTTGGGTTGACGATCAAACATAGCCGAGACCCATCAGTGTATTTATCTATCTATTTCTATTTATTTTATTGATTGGCCACCATCAATAGTGTACGTAATGCCTAATTCCTCTGTTACAACTGTTGTCTTGATCAGCACAGCAATGAAAGCAGTGGTAAGATATAAAACAACATTTTCCGTTCAATAACATAGCACGCGAGTGGTTCTCTTCACACCTTTTTTTGCACTCTACTAATATAATGATGGCATAGAGTTTATTTTTCGATTGCACGAATTAACGGCATTGCGGCCATGATGGCACCATTTAACAAAAGATTTCTCATTAGCATYCATTGTTAACGGCACCACAATGGCCRTCATGTTTTTGTCTTTTGACTCTCTGGAAATGCTTTCAACCCATCAATAGGAAAGGAGAGTGAAAGACGGGTCCAACAGACGTACCTCAGTAGATGGAATGGGTGGTTTGGACATTCCTTGTTTCTTTTTATTCTTCCCTTTACCATGTCCTTTGGGTGCGCTGCCTCTTTGAAAACCACGGCTTGATCCTCTACCAAAACATATAGCCCTGGGAAGTCTATGGTAATGATTAAAGAGAACATAATATGCTAAATATGTCACTGGTCAAGAACCATGCGATAGACCTCTTTAGCTTCGTTGTTTGTTGTCCACATTCCAGACCATGTGATGCCACTCTTGGGAGTTGATTCTTTCATGTGTAAATATTTTAACATGTTCGTCATAAAAGAATAATTCTCAAGGGAATGTCATGTGATCTGAAATGGGCGATTTTGCATACAAGAGTTCTATTGACCACACCATATTCAATCTGTGAGTTACTTAGACTTCACAAAAGCAGAGATTGTTGCAAGGATAAAAACACTATCAACTTCTATATAATGAAAAATCGTGAAGGAGTCAGCAAAAATTGTTACTGAACATTGTTACAGTAATGCATTGTTTTGTATAGGAATTTTCACAAGCTGAAAAATCCCTACAAAGCTGTTGAGACTTCCCTCATTATTTCCTACGCTTCATTTGCATTCCTTTCAATAAATGGATTCCTACTTAGTCTTATCAACCCCCCCCCCCTTTCAGTTCAATGTTGTTTCTGTACAAGGTACTCCCCTCACTCAAATCACAAGCTGATCATCTCAACATTGAAGGGGGAGAGGGAAAGTGATAGAGTTTGTGTTTTGTGTTTTGATGGGAAGGGGAAGATTAGTTTGAGTCTCAACTTGCTTTGGACTGGTTTGTAGTCTACAGCCCTGGCCTCAGGCTGGGAGAGCTTGATACAGTATAGTGTGACAACCCTATTGTGTGACAACCCTATAGTGTGACAACCCTATCGGTGACAACCCTATCGGTGACAACCCTATCGGTGACAAACCTATAGCGCAACAAACCTATAGTGTAACAACCCTATAGTGTGACAATCCCATTGTGTGTTAAGGTTCCCTATTGTGTGACACCCCTATTGTGAGACAACCCTAACAAGGTTCCCTATTGTGTGACTTCCCTATTGTGTGACAACCCTATTTAGAAGTAGCTTAAATTACCAACCTCTGTTTTTGAGAGGCACTGTTGTTATTTTCTCCTGTAGTAGGTTTTCCATTCTTAGAAGTGTTATCAAAAATGGAGAGAAAACAAGTTGTTAGTAACAGCTTCCACAACAAAATATTGCCACACAACATCATTGTTGATTACCTGGTCATGCTGTGTTGTGCTGTCTGTGTCCATGGGTAGATCTGTGGGAGATTTCTGTGCTGAATCAGCAATGCTTGTAGTGCTCTCAGCCTGTTTTCTTAATTACAATAAAATACCTAGTTTATTTTGGAAGATGACTGTATTGCTGAGGTGTGGCAGTACATCATCCTCCTCCATTACCATCAGTAAATATTACAGTATGATCATCCTTTCCACTAAATAATCCCTTCCAGAATTATCACCATCATCATTGTCACTATCTTTATCATCATCATCTCCATCACCAGCAGCAGCAGCAGCACCAACATCACCCCCATCATTATCAGCATGTACCACCACCATCATGAATAATATGATCATGAACATCACCATCACTATCTATCATCAACATCATCACCATCATCATCATCACCACCACCATCACCTCCACCACCATCATCATCACCACCATCATCAACAGGAGCTCCTGACCATCATCATTACCAACATCATCATCACCACCATCATCACCACCCATCATCACCATCATCTCATCATCACCACCATCATCATCATCACCATCATCATCACCATCATCATGACTATTATCATCACCATCATCATCACTATTACTACCACCACCATCATCATTACCATCATCTACATCACCACCATCATTACCACCCATCATCACCATCACCATCATCATCACCATTATCATCACCATCATCATCACCATTACTACCACCCCCATCATCACCATCACCACCACCCCCATCATCACCATCATCATCATCACCACCACCACCATCACCACCATCATCACCCTACCTTTTCATCTTTCTTTGTAATCTGCTTGTTCTATTGAATCTGAAGTCTGATGGGTACTGATGCAACTCCACCAGGTGTTTCTACAAATAACCAAAGCAAATGAATACTTATCTCCATTCATAATATGAATCATGGGCTTCCTGTGTGACTACCACAGGGAACCCAAATGATCAATTAGGTCTTTACCTTCCTCTCCTCTTCTCCATTGAATTTATCAGGGCAACTCTCTACCAGACATCTGTACTGGATGAGGAAATGTCAGAAATTATTGGTACCTAGACTAGAACTATATATACCCTCCATAGACCCTCCCCACCCATTGGAAATTCCAATCCCCCTCCAAGAGGCAGGTATGGAAATTTTCTGATAAATACTACAAGGTATGTCCTCAGACTGTCACTGTAAAAGTTTTATTTGACAACTATGAAAAATTGTAATATATTTTTCGTAGCTTGTCGCAAAAGAAAAATTGAAGGGTTGGTACATTAAATAAACGATATAAGACAAAAAACGTCTCAAACAATGCCAAGGTAAGAGAATAAAGGATGTCATAAATATGTAATGTGTAGTTGCATTTATAAATTATCCATAACCCCCCCACAGAAGAAAAAAACCCCTCCTGTACCCCCAGAAATGACTAAGTTTCTTACATACAAACTCTGTAACTTTATTCTTTCTCTGGCCCCTCAGAAATCTGTGGGGGAGGGGGGTATGGATCATTTCTGGAACTACACCTAATTGAAAAAACGTAGTCGGGTTCGAGAAGGTCATATCATCGAAGCTAAGACCGAAATGGATTTTGGGTACCCCGAGATGGTATTATATTTGCATATAGACATGTAAAAATGCACAGTACAGCAAAGTCGGACGACCTAGATTAACAACATGCCAAAGCCATGATGCATAAAATGTGCACAGGAAGGGAAAACTGCAATACGCATGAAATTAGCATAATTATTTGTCTTCCCATGCTCCCCTTCGGTCTTAGCTTTGATGATATGACCTCTTTTTGAACCCGACAACATTTTTTCAATTAGGTGTAGACACAATCCATCAAGTACCATATGTTTTTTTCTTGCGATCATCTGAAAGAGTGTGTCATGGTTCTCCAGAATGTGCAGGTCCAACAGAAAACTCGTTTGGAAGGTCTTCTTGCAGAACCGACATCTGTTCCAATGGCAGCTTCTGTAATGTGCTTCATACCTTGAACAATATTCAAAAAATAGAAATTATTTAGGATATCAAAGGACTGCATGACATATAGAGTGGACTTTAAAAAGGGTCTAAAGGTTAGAATATTTTCTGGAATAACTAAAAAAAATCTCTAATTCTTAATAAATACTATTATCATTGAAAACCCCTTCCCCAAGGTTATTTTCATTGGCCAAGTTGGAACTAAGTACTAGCAGAAATATCATGATTTGTTAGTATCTCCCTTAGGCATCGGCAAATAATGTTTTTAGCTAATCACTAACAAATTGCAATATTTTGCTTAACCTTGTACAATTATTGCTTTATAATATATCCTTACCTTACAGTACTGGTAAAACATTCATGGCAGCCATGGACTGAACATTCAAACTCTGGCTCAGCACTGAAGAACAAATTCCATATACTTGTAAATAAATCCCAAACAAGTGAGCATAAATTACCAGTGGGGTGGGGTGGGGTGGATTAGAGTTCCAGATAGTTTTGAAGGCAAGGAATGAAACTGAGAATTGATGGAAATCGTTTTGAAAATCTTTAAACAGGATTGAGAGTAGAAGAAACGTTACGTTAAACTCTGCACAGCCAAGTAAGGAGAGAATATTCCCTTTTTGGTTATTGTCAGCACCATGATTCTTTTACTAATGCAGCATATATAGTAATTGACCAATCAGAGACCGCATGCATAGTGCTCAAGGTGACTATATAATAATAGTGAAAAGATCATACTGCTAATTCTGTTCACACGTATGCAGTCTGCTTTGCGAATACACTCAATGTACCATACACTTAACATATAGATCTTTACTGAGTGACAAAAACACATTTCATAAATATATAAGTTAGTGTAATATATGCAAGTGTAAATTATAGGTAATAAAACAATAAACAAGTAAAACAGCTTTTATGTGCTCTGTTTAGTAATACAGCACTTGGGATGTGCCAACAGCACTCAAAAATCATGAGAACACTTCTTCTTATCCTATGCTCATTCTTTTCTTCACAGTCACTTCTTTCGTGCTATCATTACTTCATGCATGCAGTGTTAACAAAAATACAGCACTGTTTTTGACAAATGAGAGCATATGTATAGTAATGAAGAAATAGGAAATGTGTGCTGTGTGCATGCAGTACTTAATGAAGCACGCAGGGGTTGGCAGAACATGGGAGAAGTGCTACTAGGAGCGTGATGCTTAGAAAAGTGCTTCTCACCACTTCTAAAGTTTTCTGCCAAGTGCTTTATAACTCCACGCAGCACAGCAAGCAAGTTGTTTATTTCTTTTATAAAATACAATTTACAATAACAGTTATTTTGGATAGGAATGATGTAACTGAAAGTGTGGGCACATGCTGTGTGATCTCATAAAGCATGGGCTCCCAACCAATCAGAAGGCAAGATTTATTACAGTTGTTTCATAAATAGATTGTTTGCCAGAAAAGTCAAATGCTGTTTCAAAACAACAGCATTACATTGTATTTAACTGCACTTTGTATTCACAAACCTCTCGATAATTTCTTCCAAATCTTCACCAAGATTGACTTGTTTCCGAAGAATATTACAAAATATATCGCCTTCCTAAAGCAAATAAGTCAAAGTTAAGATATTTCATTGACTAATAGGTTTAAAATAGCACAAATTTGAGCTCTAGAACAAGTTAAAATAGTACAAAGTTCTTACACTTTACCTCAAAGAATGGATGCCCCGGGGGAAGCAGACGTTTAAACGGACGATAAGACCAAACTAAAGCCATACTGTCTTCTTCTTCTCATGCTAGAAACATTTAAGTTATAATAAATAAACAAATGAAAGATAAGATGAAAAACCTGTTTCTAGAAAAGCCAGCAAAAGCAAGCAAAAGACAAAGGTAAATTTAATCTAATAACTAACATTTTCAGAACGATCGTTTGATAAAAAAAACATGCTGAATCTATTGACTTTGCTCTTTTAATTATTGTCCTTACCTTTGGTGTTTTTTAAACCAAATAAATAAATAACAAGAGGAAAGACTTTTCCTCTTATTTTTTGATCTTGACAAGTTTTTTGCTTGAGAGCCCGCTGACCGCATAATATTATTGCAAAATGGGCTCAGGTAGTGACGTAACATTGTCAACACGAGGTCCACACATATCCGGATATTTTTGAATCCACAACTTTTTTTTGACGAATACGGTAGACGAATCCGCAACTTTTCTCTGACGGTCTAAAGAGTGGAAATTTTTGAATACCGTGTGAATCCGACGTCGTGTGAACGTAACCTCGTCTCGATCCAGTCTTTTCCGCGCTAATCTTTAGCGCGGGCCTCCTGTTCATGCTCAAGTGCGCATGCTCTGTTGACCTAAGATTTTGATATCCGGATACGTATCGCTTACGTGTGGAAGGTCTAAAACGATTCGAATACGCTACGTCTGGACGCGAATTTCTTTAAATCCGCGACGAAAAGTTGCGGATTCAAAAATATCCGGATACGTGTGGACGGGGCTTAAGAATGCGTTGCGTGTCTCCGCATTTTCCGGCTGCTTTAGATAATGCCATAATTGCGCAATAGTACCCAGGGGTCTTTTCGGCAGTACCCAAGAGTCCTTTGCGGGCATATGATACAGGGATATCATGTAAGTTGCCAATTTATCAAAGTGATTGATTGGAGGTGGGGCTGCGATTCACGTATCGGCCAATTAATGTCTACGCATATTCTTTTTTCGCTAGTTGTTGAAATTCAATGCTCAGTGCAGGATTAGGAATTACTCGGGTGTATAAACTGACCAAGAACTAGAAAGCTCAAAATGTCGTGAAGACATTTTTCCTTTATTTCTCTAGATTCCCTATGTCAGCCCAGTCGTAAATGCCTTTGGGCCGGTTTATTTTAGCTTCTCAAAGCAGTATTCCATGCTCTAACTTAAACTAGGAAAATAAGGCTTTTAATCTTTTCGCGAGTGAACAAATGCCATGTTTAATTAGTAAAGTTGGCGACCTTCAATTGCCCGTGTTTAAGTCATAGTTTATTTGCCAGATTTCTACTTGAGATTTGATAATGCAAGCGCTATAAACGATTATAGAAAGCATAAAATGTTTCGTTGGAGATTTAAGTTTGGTTTGCATGTGTTATCGTATGGATTAAGCTGGATTTTAAAAAATACATGGTACTGCCGGCCATTGAGTGTTTTGGAATCATTGACCGGCTGCCGGTCAAAACACTTCTATATGAAAATACTAAATGGCCGGCAGTTTCATTTTTTCCAGGGATTTTTCTCTGCTAGATTTACGGATTTGGGTAGACAGGAATAGGTTACTCAGAAATAGAAAAGCTTCACTATTCTATATTCTATGACTTTAAAAATCAAAAACGAAAAACGAAAAAAAGGACAAAAAGCGTGAGTAGGTATAATGTTTAGGTCACCCATCCAAGTGCT
>NW_022260334.1:123394-147633 GCF_009602425.1 Actinia tenebrosa | reverse complement strand
AGTTCTAAGGGATGGTCGATTATGACAGGTCGTTCAGTTCTAAGGGATGGTCGTTCAGTTCTAAGGGATGGTCGATTATGACAGGTCATACAGTTCTGAGGGATGGCCGATAAAGACAGGTATCTTAACATTGACATACCTGAAATACATCTTGCAAAGCGCACTAATGCAATGAACATCACGTAAATAGAACTCCGACCTCAAGTCAGGTGGAGAATCAGCATCGAAAGCTAACCTGGATACAAAAAAAGATCATGTGATTGGTATGCTTACCGCTTCATAATTCGAAATATTCAGGCCTGGGCACTTTTCAAAATGCCCAACAATTCTCAAAAAGGTCTGTTTGCACTAGCAATTTCGTACATACATACATATATACACTTTATTGGACTCCCAAAAGGGCTTTTCAGGCGCAACTTTACGGCGACAGATCGATTGCAGCTAAATCGCCGAAAATTCAAACATGGCGACTTTCAAGTGAAAATCACCGATAGTTGCATGCACGTCGAGCATGTTCGAATTTGCGGCGACTTGGCTACGATCTGTCGCCATAAAATCGCCGGGCGTTAAACTTGCCAATTGGGGTTGCAATAAGCTCGCCATCAAAATCGTCGCTCAAGTCACGCTTACTTCAAGGTATATAATTCATGTCTGTGTAGCTATAATGGAATGGTCGAGAGACTAGACAAAAACATACGGACATCCAGCATTGGTAGTCTGACATGAAGTATCAGTACGTTACCTTAGCTTTTGTATGGTTGAAGAGGATCCTGTGAGACGGTATATACCATCAATAATACCGTGTTCTTCGATCACAGATGCGCACGCCTCTAGTACTAGGGGAACTGTAGCAACAAACAAGGAAAGAGACACATAAATCACTACGGGGACTTGAAAAAGACGTTCTGGATTACACCATCACTCAGAAAGAGATCTAGTATATTTGACCGTCCGTAACGAAAACCACATTTCAATCGACGCTTCAAGCGAAACAATATAGAGGTAGCGTTGAAGAGTTATTATAGCCATCACTTTGTCTGTCTGTCTGTTCTTTCTTTCTGTTCTTTCTTTCTCTCTTTCTTTCTCTCTCTCTTTCTGTCTGTCTTTTTTCTTTCTTCCTTTCTCTTTTTCTTTCTCTTTTTCTCTCTCTTTTTCTTTCTTCCTTCCTTCCTTCCCTTCTTTCTTCCTTCCTTTCTTTTTAGAATCCTTTATGAAACGAATTTAATTTTGAAAGCTGAACAACCGCTATTGTCTTACTTTGTCGTGAAGTCTGTGCAAGGTGTTCTCCCAAGTCACAGCCAAACGTTCGCTCCCTGAATAAAACAAAATATGACATGATAAATCAGTATTCTAGGTGAAGAGTGAAGTATTCCTTCAGTAGCATATTGTAAATGAGTTAAATATAATCAGTCGAGGCCTTACACTACTGTAGATTTCTGTATTTCGGCTTATTTCTTTATTTCTTTATTTGAGCATTCGTTGGTCACCGACATTTTAAGAGGCGGGAATGAGAGAATATCGCCTTCGTAGTGTCTGTTATGTTAGCCGCAAATGCAATTTAAATCGACCACGTGATGGACAAGTTTTTTATACGTGCTGTCAAGTTTTTATCACGTGGTGTAAGGAACTTGTCCACGTGGTACAACATTGGCAATACGTGGACGATTTGAAATGCGCTTGAGTTTAACATAATAGACGCTATAAAGTTGATAAAAAAAACACAACTGCCTCGGTCTACTGGGAAGAGTAGTATAAATATGGATGTCACAGAACGGGTTTGACGACGTTCGTTAAGCCAATCACAATGCAAGGGATACTGACTGGTCATCCAATCAGAATACGTGAGACTAGATGACCATCATGTATCAGTGATTGTAGGTACTTACTTTAAGATTCCACTTTGCATCAACCGAGCTCTTGAAGGCCTTGATGACAGGAATATACGAAGAAAGCTGATCAGTTTTCCACGCTTCTTGGCCACTAAGAAAAACCGGTAAAATACAAACATCGGTTCAGTTGAAAATTTCTAGTTGTGCGCCTTCTCTTATTTACAGGAATTATAGTTCTAAACATGTAATATCATTTTTGTCAAGGAAATAAATGTGCTCGCTCGATAAAAGAACCCTCTTGATGTTTCTGTGGAGTTCTCCAAGGCTTATCAATGGGACCACTACAATAAAGTGGTGCACTTGGAAATGCTGACTCCATCCCCACCTATTTGAATATTATTATTGGGAAAGATCTGTCTGTCTGTCTGTCTGAAGGTTTCATAGTCTATTTAGATACACTTATTTCAATAAAGTTAGTCACCTGAAAAGCTATAAAGCTGAGGCCGACCAGGATTATGGGTAGATTCATTTTACACGTTCGACCGCTTGATAACTGTTCATGGACTTGCGAATCTTTTACCGGTTACAGTCTCACCTCTTCTGAGCATCATCGAGCTGCAGTTTGTATTAAAAAAGCTTTGTATATATATGCTTTTTTGATATGAAAAGTTTCCCATGATGCTCAGTGATCTCAGCTTTCTAGGTTTTTGGTGACTAACTTTATTGAAATAAGTGTATACATTTTACTGTACCTGGTTTCATGTGAGCATTTCGTCCTGGAGTCGCTGGGATAGGATGATTGTCTGACATATCGCCGATAACCTCAACACACTGACTGGGGAAGAACCCGACCTGTGGAAAATGATAACAAGATGAAGTCAGATTTGCAAGTAGACGGAAGAAAGGAAGTAGAAAGAAATGAAAGAAGGAGCGAGAGAAGGGGAAGAGAGAGATGGTAATGAGCAAGGGCGGATCCAGCCAAAAGTTTAGGGGAACTAATTGAGTTAAAGGGGGGGGGGGGTGTAATTGAGTTTCTTCCGTCAACACAACGGAAAACAATAAAATAAGCATCTAATTCTTCAGTTTTGTTTTTTGTTTTTTGTTTTTTTCTGCTGAAGGGGGGCCTCAGCCCCCATTTGCCCCCCCCCCCGGATCCGCCCTTGATGAGATGAGATAAGTGTCAAGTTATTGAGCTGAAAAAAACCTAAGCTAATAGCCCAATTCCTAGATATGCTTCGCTTGTTACACACAAAGGTTTCAATGTGAGGCGTCGTGCAAAATGCTATGAATGTGATGCGTGACAAGAGAAAAGAATAGATTTAGCACGTAGCCTCGTAAAGAAACCTTTGTGCATGACAAGCGGAGCATATCTCGGAAGTGGGCTATGAATGAATAAAACAAAAAATCTCCCTAGATGAGCTTTAAGCTCTTGGAGAAAATGCAGAGAATAAATATGTTTAAATTTAAAAAAACAAACAAACAAACAAAAAAAAAAACAAAACAAAACAAAAAACAAAAACAAAAAACAAACCAAAAAACAAAACAAAACAAAAACAAAACAAAACAAAAACAAAACAAATAAAATAAAATAAAATAAAAACAAAAACGAACTAACTTGCCTCGTATCCTCGTTTTCCTCTCCACCAGATGCTTTCATCCACTGGGGGCATGTCTATGACAGATATGATATTACCAACCTACAACAGAACGATAAATCACTCAACATCAATAATCCTACTCCAGATATACACCTATTTCAAAATCATCTCGTCGGTCCGAGATTTTTGCGCTTTTATGTTTTCTGACTAAAATGTGAAAAATTACATTTCTAACTCGAAGTTTATTTATCATATTGTAATCTAAAAATAAACTATGTTGTCCGGCTGTGAGTATATAAGATTTGCAGCGTGCTACTCAGTCTCAGATATACGACCGACAACGTTTTTTGAAATATTGGTGTATATACACGACCGTCTGTCACAGATATGCTATCATGGTAAATCATCCCTCTACCATCGCCGCTAGTAGCACAACTTCTTAAAGCAATACTAGACTAGGATCGTTAATAGTATCCCTCAGGCGAAAGGGAACATTCTTGTATATTCCTTCCGCCTTTCGTTAAAGTGTCGAGTAAGTTCATTTTCTAAGCTCTTCAGTCGTTCTACTTTGTTTGTTAAGTTTCTAATTTAGTGTCGTCTTTAGGCTATATTTCTGAAAATATAAGAGCACTATTCTCTTCCAACAGTGCCTTATAGTTATTTCAAAACACACCCCTGCTTAATCTAACCAAACTGCCTAAATCTGCTTTTCAAGAACGTCCTAGCCAACAGTTAACACAACCAAGGAACACTTTCAAAGCGAAGCTAAAAATATTTCAAATTCTTACCTAAAGRGAAAGAACGTCGCTGTCACAGAGAATAGCAGAAAAACCGAAGAGGTATGAAGAAGGTTTATCTACGAATGACCTCCCTCAACAAACACTCCGAGTTGTATTGAACACTACCGGATATACGTCATTCTATTTTGTGCAACACTAATCACCGAACGTCACAATACATAACTACTCATTGTTTTGAACAAATGAAATTTGACTAATGCCGGATAAGATGATTAAGATCGAGCAAGACACCGATGTTTTGATATCAAAAAAAGTCCTCGAAAATTCTTTTGTATAAGATACATTTTTGAAGAAAGCCATTTGAGTGTTTAATATGTGAGTGCCACGCGCTTGTGCCGTTATACTGTAATATGATTGGGTAGATTTTCAAGTGAGTATGTTCTCAACATGTCCAGAAGCCATTGAAGTGTATTGCCCTTGTAGTTTTACGTCATAAGCTAACAAAAGCCACGGTAAGCGAAAAACAAGAAAAAATAAAACAAAGAAAAATATACAAATGCAAAGAAAGAGAGAAAAAGAAAAAAAGAAAAGTGAGAAAACTAACAACTCGGATGGATTATTCGAATTAGTATCAAATATAATGTCCTGCAAACAGATTAATAAGGTTTAATAATAAAGATTTAATTAAAAATAATATCCCAGTGTGTGGCAAGAATTTTTCACTAGAGCATGAATACCAGTTCCAAGGTGAATCTTAATCGAACCGACAAAAATAACAAAATGATTTTCTTAACAATTTTTCGATTCCGTCAAAGAGCTCGAAAAAAAGGATATTTAAAATAACTTCAAATTAATCAAATACCTTCACATTCCTCTTTAGTACTATTGAACTTTCTTTAAGAAATTCTGGTTGAAGTTCTAAAACGTGTTTTCTAGTAGTGAAACTAAGTTAGCGTTWAGTGAAAATTTTGGCCATCTTTTTCATGATGTTGTATGTGAGCTGAGATAAAAAAATAGAGCTTTTAACGCGAAGAATTGTATATAACCACCTTATAAGTTAATAAGTTAATAGATTTACTACACGAAATGAGTTAATAACCAAATATATATTCATAGTATGGGAATTATAAAACGACCACATGGGAAGACGGAATCCTAAGAATTTACCAACAGTAACAAATATTCAAATTTCAGCTTTTTTGCATTCTAAAATTTGAACAAAAAGATTTCAGCAACTTCGAATGTCGAGGTTCTTTTTATCGAAGGTTTTTGAGTTCAATCTAAAGGAGAGAGAATTGTAAAATGGTAGATATATAAAATGTTATATCGTTAAAAGCAGGAAGAAACAAATATTTAAGAATAATTGTAGAAGTTATAAATAATTAGCAAAAATGAACTACATTTTTAAGAACCCGTTTAAAAATTAACATGCACTTCGGAAAGGAATTTCTGAATTCAGGAATTTCAAAAGAGTTATCATCGGAGTTTTATTCCTGTCTATACCTATGTTTTAAGCCATAGGATAAAATATTAGTGTTGTGAAATTATTTAGAGTAAGCAAAAGGCAATAATTTTAAAGAAACCTAGGATTACATTATAATTTAAGATCATTTATCGCCAAATTACATTAATAATTGCTTTTTTTAATTGTTGAAGCCAACATTTTGGAACGAAAAAAGCTTTACAGAAGAAGCTTTAAAATAATTCAAAAAATAAAGCTAAAGTAAAAGTGCATTATTGTACCTACTGTGCCTTCAATTATCGTATTTTATTATTTAGAAAAATCATTTTTTGAATTTTTTTTTTTCATTTAATGTAGTTGGAAATTTATTCTTTTTGATAAATGCCCCTAGTTTGATGAATGGGGCAAATCGAATCAGTGGAGCGAAATATCAAAATATACAATTTTCTAATATCTGTCGATAATTATAATGAACTAAAAAACAGCTTGGTTTGTCGGTGTATCTTGAGATAATCGGGCAAATCCGCAAAAACCACGAAAATAAGACTTTCACAAATAAAACCTGGATGGAAAACAGAGTTTGAATCACGGAAGGGTTTTGGATTCGACGAAGCAGAAAGCAGGCTTTGTGAATTTAATGACTAACAGAGTCAAACTGTCTGCCGTACGTCAATGAACAACTACACTACCAAAAATAGACATAAAAACCCCAATTCCTAGAAACATTTTCGTAGACAATTCTGATATATTCGAAATTATTGTAAGAGTAGCAGAGAAAAATCCCGGTTGAATTTTGCCTCTATATTTTGAGATTAGAATCAGAAGATTAAGAATTCCACCGTGGGCAAAACTACCAAGAATAAATCTTATTTTAAACGAACTTAAAATATTTAGACATACCCCATATTTCAGGACGCCAAAGCTAAGAAAAGGCTTCTTCTTTAGGAAGAGAAAGTGTGGTCGTAAAAGAGAATGAAGTCCGTAGYACGAGGACAGAGTTTTACAGCTTTGTTAGTAATCACACAGCCACAGTGTCGCACCCCAATAGTGTTTTAATTTTGCCTGACATCCCGTGGCGATTGAAGCATAGCTAATTGATAGAGGTCAACAACGATAAACTAATTTACCAATAGATCTGCCACAACTTAACCAAAGTCTTGATCCCTTTTAAGGAATCACACGACTTCGTTAGGCCATTACTATGGCGACAATTTTGATTGACATTACCACTACCCTGATCTGTTTTATGGGATCCCAAGGCTAGTAACCCGTTACTATGGCGACAACTTTGATTGGCATTACTACCACTCGATTTGTTGTTATGGATCATTAGACTTCATTAATCGTTAATTTGACGTCTGACTTTGTTCGACATTGTGGAATAACAGATTGCAGGAGTTTCTAATTAGTAAATATTTTTTTTGTCACTTGGAAATAAATGGGTTTAATAAATTAGTGAGATGCTATTTCCGGGTCAAACTACACCGCTCTCTTAATATTACGCATTAATCAATATGGAAGTCTTGCCGTGTACCATGCCAGATCAACCGCTAGATAAGAAATACGCCCACAGGCAGCCCAAGCTGTGTTCTTGTGTATTTTGTAATTTTAACATATAGACAGAAAAAATCATTGAATCATTGCTTGGGTTGCCTGTGGTATAGTTCTTATAACAAAAGGCATTCGTCGGCTTAAAATTGGAAAACGTGTTTTGTTAACGAAAGCTATTTATATTATAGTAGATTATTCGAGGAGAAGATTTAATGTTTTATCAAATTTTAATGGTGATTTACTGCACAGTTTAAACCAACGATTTGAGATTGTACAGCAAGCTTTGAACGAAAGAAATGGGACGAAAACCACAGGATGCCCAAGAAACTAAAAACACGAAGAAACAGAAAACCCAAGAGATAAACGTAACATACCAATAAATACCAAAATATTGGTAGGGGACGTAGACCGCCAATTATCAAAATAGTTTACTCACGTCGAGAGAGATTTCGTCGGCTCCTTGTGCCGTGTATCGCTTGATCACGTGAGCAGCAGCAATAGCAGGTACGTTGATGGCAGAATCGTCCGTTAATAATAAATGATTGCCTTTATTATCCACCTACGAAGGGAAAGGGTAACAATCGTTGACTAATGTCAAAATACGTCACATGGGCTTCCTGTGTTTAGGGTTGGCCTCGATATGATTGRGCCACAGTCGTCACCAGCAAGGGAGGGGAGGGTAAAAAACAGCGCACATTTGCTCACCTCAAACCAATTCAAGACAGGTCCACAGTTCATCACATTATCAGCGATTTCTGTTAAGCGGGTCAGATATGACTGTAATATATCCTACACGTATTTGGAAGGAACAAAACAAACGTGGCAGTCAGCATAAAGAAAGATGATAACGATGATAACTAGTGATGATAACGATAGAATATTGATAATGAAGAAGATTATACATACATATACAGATATATACTACACTATGGCGACCAAAAATTGTCAAAAAAGATGATAATGATGGCGTGGAGTGAGAAATATTCGACGAGCTGTGTCAATAGACATCAATTAACGAAGACGACGATTGTGATGATGACGATGATGATGATTAAGGCCAGGATAAATCATCACAAGAGTAGTGAAATGGCTGCTCGTTTTTTTCTCCACTAACATTAAATGCTACTGGTTGTTTGCCAGTATGTGTGAATGTTCCTCAGTGATATAATCAATATGACACAACAGCGATTCCGCACTGGATACTATTCGATGATTTAGACGTGCCGTAGCGTACTCGCACCACCGGAAAAAAAAAACACAAAATACATCACGCGCGCAAAAACAACGGAAAGCCACCTCAATACTGCAAATAAAAGGCGCTGTAACGGCAGATCCGTTGTAATCACCTTTAGAGGTTCATAAGGTCATGGGAATTAAGAAAATTGAATTTTCTCAACTCACCATATCGTCTGCTGAACCGCGTGAGTCATCTAATGTGTCGGCCAGGGATGGTAACAGGCTGAACTTACGGTCAAAAATACATCTGAAAAAAAGGACAAATACAAAATGAAATTATAACAAAGCTGTAGCACGGCATAATGCGCTGGAATTTTAGATAGACGAGTGTTTTTCTCTTTATAGTGCACTATAACCAAGATAAGAATCAGGCATTCTGAGCTAATTCACACAGAGATATTCTCTATTTATTGATTTGAATATTTACAAGGACCCTGGGTTGACGTCATCATTTCGTGATTTCTATATTGAATATCTCGGCCAGAAAGAGATATCAAAAAGAAAGTAAAGGCCATTCTTATTTATTATATAAGGGGTTTGAAATGAGGAAGAGATCCTGTTTTAGGCTTGATACGAACTTTATATGTGATCTATTGCGCACGACTGAACATTAAATGAGACAGACGTGACCGTATTGGTGCCTGAAGGGGATGAATATTACCAACCCACTTAGTCGACCTATCCTAATTGACCAGACACTTGTACAGACAAACAGATGTACAGAGAAACAGCGTCAAGCGTCTGACAACGATTAATCTAGTATGTAACCTACGGTACTCGTGTCCTGTATTTCCACGACTAATTCTCCGATTGCAAAATTTTATGACAAAAATAAAGGATAAAAAAAAAATAATAAAAAAAAAGAAAGAAAGAAAAGAAAGAAAGAAAAAAAAAAGAAAGACGAGTAAGTAGAACTCGTATGCCGGATATGGCACCGTAACGTTCAAAGAGTTTTCCCTCTTCAAGAACCAATCAAGACTGACGAAAATGCACTGCTAACAAATCACGAAGCTTGAATACGGAAACCATTTGAATGCTCTGTCAGAGCGGAAATTTGCCTCTGTTTTGCTTTGCGCTGTTAAGGTTTTACACTTATACAACGATTTTTTAAATAGAATAAAAGAGGAAAACAGTTCTGGGTTAGATTGAAAATCTTTTTTTGGGGGAGAAATCGTATTAGAAAACGACAAAATCCCTCAATTTTAAGAGATTTCTGACGCAGATTTTAGCGTTCTTATAACTATATTATTTTGTACGAAGTCTTTTATTCGAGTAATTTGTAAACAGAAACATGGGCACTTGAACAAACGATAATTACTTCTGGAAACAAGACAATTAAGACCGATGACTTAACGCAACCATAAATCATAAATTAGAAAAGAAAAATAAAAGTTTGACAACCGTCAAAACAAACTCGGCGAATCAATGACAATACAAAAGGAAACGACAACTTCTTGAACAACTTTGAACTTATAACAAGGGGTTATTGTCCGCAGGTTTGACACAAAACGTGACAAGATAAATAAATAAATAAAAAGAATTGCTTTCATGAAGTGATTCGAATGATAATACTCAAAATAAAAATGAGATGAAAAAAGCGAAAGTTGTAAAAAATAATTTGGCTGTCAAGATAAATGAATTTGGAATCACTTTACTTGAAAAACGGAAGGAGTTTCAAGTGTATTCAATCAGCTGTTGATTCAGTAAAATTATTTACTTTTTGGGAGGGTAAAGGTTAGAATTAAGAGGGAATTGAAAAACGGAAGGAGTTTCAAGTGTATTCAATCAGCTGTTGATTCAGTAAAATTATTTACTTTTTGGGAGGGTAAAGGTTAGAATTAAGAGGGAAAAAATACCAAACCATATAGTCTTGCGGTAAATTGTAACAAAAAACGTAAAATAATACTAAAGAATTAGATATTTATTCGTAAGTTTAGATCCGACAGAATATTATTTTGGTAAAACTATGTAGTAAATAATGTTGTACCAATCGAAAAGGTGATTAAAAATGCAAAAATAGTACTAATGAAATTCTTATAAGTGATATCAATTATTTTAAATATCCCTTAAGTGAAATGTGGCTACTTTTTCAGAAAACATTTTGACGAATTATTGAAATATTTGGCGTAAGAGTATCAATTTCTGCATTTTTGTATAGGAAACTATTCCAGTTTTTGAAAAAATTGTTTTATTTTAAGCAAAGACATTAAAACTATTTTAATTGAAGATTAAAGTTTTTAGTTAAAAGGCTATTTCGAGTACAATTGAAAAAGTTTTTAACAAAATTATTTAGACTTCTTTGGAGCGACTATAATTCTGGATTTTTGGTGCACTCACAAGCGTAAATAAAAGTTCAAAAACTAGTCTTAATTATATCTTCATTTTAGTTGGGGGGATACATTTTTAAAAGCAATAGACAGTTCAAATCAATAGTCAAAAAATAAAAGCTAGTTTCTGAATTAGCATTGCGATAAGCTGTGAGCTTGAAAATATTCGGGGAAAAATGGTATATCTCAGTAGCCAAGCTTGAAAGGCATGTCACTTTAAAACATAAACAAATGACTATACGGCTTACCCGTTTTGAGCGAATTGCATAATCAACATGTATTCTGAACTTTATGGTTGATTCGCAGTCGATTCAAGAATATTCACTCGTTTGAAGGCATTGAAWTCCAAATGTGAGCCAAAAACTTGTAGCTTACAGAACGGTTTACGGAATAAGGGCTTTAGTGGATTCTTTGATTTTATCCTTGAGACATTTCATATGACAACGTCACGAATGGTGTGATCTAGACTGTGTAAATCATGTGTGTTGACTTAGTACTAGAGTACGAAGGTAATAAAGCTTATGATAGGCTGATAGACAGATGAATTAGAGCACAGGATACGGGACGCCGAGGAGTTAAAAWTAGACGTATTGGATAATGAAGATTAGGTTCTTATTAATTGTGGGATTAGGTCAATGTCTGAACCAATAAATGTGGTTGAAGGTGAAAATTAATTAAATGGAGAAAAGTAAGATGTTTTGAGGAAGACTGACAAAGGAACTCGGGATGGGGACAGACCTTTTCCTCAAAAAAGAAAAAGAAAAGGAAAGGAAAGAAAGAAAAGGGGAGAAAAGAAAAAAAGAAAGAAGAAAAACGAATGGAAGTCAGAAAAGGAAGGAAGAAAGAAAGAAAAAAGATAAGTTTTCAATGCGAATAAAAAATACGCTTTTTCGATTTAGGGCCCAACAAAAGTGCAAATATATTGCCTAATAATCGTTCRCCACAGGAATCCCAAGAACAATATTTCATCTACCAATAGCGCAGCGCAACCGTGACGTCATAAAAACAAAGACAAAGGCGAAATTCGGACAAACAAACTTGCAAGTTTACTTTCAGCAGATAATTTTCACAGMCGATCGCAGTTGATCTTAGTTTACATGGGTTATTATTGTAACTTTAAGTAAAAATAATAAAATCGGTTCGTATAATCCTCGTAGCGGTTAAACAGAATGCAATGTTTGTCCGAATCTTTAAGCTATTTTTAGGATCAGTGCGCTGCGCTATTTAATACCCCTCCCCCGACACACACGCACACTGAAGAGGTGAGTATTTTACCTGTGAATCTGTTTGTCTAAACCAATAAAATTCTCCAAGGCTCTGCGCACGCTCCAAGACTTGCCTCGACATGATACTCGGACCTAAAAAACAATAATGATATCAATATTAATGAAGCGGAAACCAATAACCYGTGCCTCCCCTCCCCTCTAAAAATGGTAAATAGAGAGGTTAGTATTGCAAAGTCTTGATACGAGTAAAACCAGCGTAAATAACCAGGTAAAAACAAAAAAATGACCGCCATTGACTTTTAGAAGTATATACTAATCTAAAAAACTAAACACCATCATCAGAAAGAGCAAGCAGAATTGTGAATTTTTGAAAGCTATACTTCAATACCTAGAATTCCAGTGAAGTTTAATATTTGGAATTAATAATTCTACCTCAAACTTTCCAAGTTTATTCGAATCAGTTTAATCTATAATTTTAATATGGTGTTCATTTAAAATATGAATTTTAAAAGTTATGATGATGAATAGCGKCCATTATTGTATTCGGCGTTTTAACCGCATGAAAATCTCGATAAACGTCTAAAATAAGCCTACGAATTAAATTTTGGCTTAATGAATTTAAATAATTATTATAAAAGTAATGAATTTTAAAGAAATGACGCGATTTAAGATTTCTTATACATTTGCTTTTTTTAACGTCATAATTGCAAATAGCTATGTGTTCTGAGATAAATTACCCGACACCCTTCTTGGTCGTGACTACATCGTCATTCAAGATAGAATGAAAGTGAAAGTAAACTGAGCAATCATCAAAACACAAGAGAAATCGTTTGAAAGTTGGGGATTGTAAAGCGATGGCCGCCCTGATTYTCGCAGTACCAGTCGTTGGTTTTGTAGCTGCAGCAACAGCACRAGCCTTTAAAGCTATTGGAGGCCGAAAGAGAACCGAATGCTATGCCATCGCCGCGGCCGCGTTTTCGGCTATCTTCGGTGTACGAATCATCTGTGAAGAAGAAGCGAAAATAGAAATAGAGAAGGGCAATCCTGATGTGAAAAGACTAGAAATCAAGGACCTTTTCAAACTAAAGCCAAGGAATTTTGACGGACAGAGCCCATCAYTGTACTACATCCCGGATTCTGCATACGATCCACAGTACGACTACGACTTCACTAATCACTCTTCCTTCTTGGAAAGGTGTACCAGAGGAGGGTATCCATACAAGAGACCAGCTGGATGGAAAAGAAAGGCTGTGAGAGTGATCGGCAAGTATAAAGATGATGTTTGGTTGGGACAACAAGGCTGGAGGAGTGAATCTTCCTCAGGAGAATGGCCAGTATCCTTCCATGGAACGAGGATAGAGAATGTCCAAAATATCGTCACTGAAGGCTACGACATCGAGAAGTTCGTACGTCATAAATATGGTCGCGGTATCTACTCTACGCCCTATTTTGAGGTCGCCGAACGATATGCCATAAAATTCAACTACAAAGGAGAAGACTACAAGTGCATGCTGCAGAACCGAGTAAACCTAGAAGAAACTGAAACCGTTGAAACACTAGACGGACCATACTTTATCACTCCAAACGCCGAWAACATCCGTCCATATGGCTTGTGTATCAAGAAACTCTAACTCAGGACACAAAGCATAGCTAATGGAGTTAACTATAATAGCTAATAGAGTTAACTTGATGATCAACTGCGTGATCGATAAAATAAACTTTGTTTCACTATCATTTTCACACTTTGGATTACAGTGAGGAAACTCGAATCGTCATCGGAAAAAATCTMTTTGGTCAACTACGATTTCAATTTCACGGCCCCTCCTGTGAGCCCATACAAATAAGGTCTCAAAAACACGGTTTTTGGATCTTTTTACTGGGTTGCCCGTGACAGCCCAGTCGTAAAATKCCTTCGGATTTTTTTGTAGTCTCCTTCAGGAATGTTACATTCTTGCGCAAGAGTACCCATATATGGATTTGAATGACGTGATAATAGATAAATGGCTCATAGATTGGCTTAGCAGCTGAGGATGTAATTCCAGGCTTTAGTAGTAATATAATTGAGCAGTAAAAGAAGRTTTCTAGGATTGTAATTCCGATTTTTATTAGTATTAATACAGCTACTCAGTCGGCAGTATTTTGGCTTCAATCGCGGGTTAGTAGAGCCTAATTCAAAATACGGATTTCAGTTTTTGGTTAATAAGGCATATAAATGAAAATATCGTTAAATTTTTACGCCGTAATAGAGCTGGTAACTTTGGCAGTAAGTACTTTTCGCTAAGTTTTGAATCCTTTTACTAACCGAGTTTCACAGTTCCACTTCACTGTTTTTGATATATAAAAAGACAATCAGAACTTCAGAACGGTTAGCAAAAAAACCATTTAAACATATTTCTAAACTAATTTCTGTCGCTTCTTTGGCCTATACACGGTTCTTGAAAGAAATATATTTATGTCGTCAGACGTCACGAACMTTGGGGTCAMGTTAGTTRTTGTCAGTGTAGTTTTAGATGGRGCCTATTAAAACTTAGTGACGTCAGTAACACAACGCTTTTTCCTCCGGTGCAAAACCGCATCWAGTATAGTTTTACTAATCGAGTGTAATTCCACTTCACTGGTTAAAAGATATACAAAAAGCCGTACATTTTTRTTAAAAAACACATTTAAAAGGTGTAAAATTTTGAATAAATTTGATGTGAGAAAAATAAGTGTTTGGACACCTATGTTCCAAAGTAAGATTAGGTGGCAACCCAGTGCACGCTCGAAGAGCGTCTTGTCTCAAAATAATGACTACATCTAGGCAAAAAACAKAAGTAGATTCAGTTAATCTATTGAAAAAAAACACCGTACTTTTTGAGTTGAATGTACGCTATTGGATTATTTTACAAGAGAAAATGCGTGACATAACCTGTCAACAAAAACAAAAACAAAACAAAAACAAATGACAAAAAAACAAAAACAAAAAACAAAACACACACACACACACACACACACAGAAGTGTATTTGAAAACCCCGCGCTTTCTTGGACATTTTGGTCATAATTCATAGGAATTCGTTAATATTTAAAACCGTATTTTTGCTGATTTTATATGCTCATACTACCTGTTGGCTATACATTCGCCTCTTATGGTTTCTTCACACATTACTTGAAACGGCTTGGTTAGATTATAAACACGATTTAACCTTGTTTGGGCTGCCTGTGGATTAACATAAATATTTATGCTACTAAAGTTATTCTGGATGTTGCCATGGGACCGTTGCCTCCCATTAATTTCTAAGAATTTGAACCGAATAAACATTTCTAGGAACTTAATTTGATTATGTGTCTGTCATTTGCAAGGGCGCCTGAGAGAACAGTTCTGATACTCACTGAATGGAAACTTGGAAAAYCGCATACTAACTGAAGACTTTCCCAAATGGTAGCTCAGTTAATAGCTGGCGTCATAGCTTTTGTAGGATGGTGGGTATGGATCGTCTTCAAATTCTTCAAGACCGTTCTCTTCTCAATCTACATGGTCTTCGTTGTCGTCGTCGTACAGAAATTCCTGGTCTCCTACTACTACAAAAGCGCCAAGTACACAAACTCGATCAACACGATCAACATTAGGAGATATGATGACGAAAGCATCAGGATTGTCATTTGTCTAACTCCAAAATCTTCTCCTTCTACACCAGCTTCAAGTAKACAAAGGGAACAAACATCAACTAGGCGAACACGAGCACGAAGCAAAACGGCAGCAGATGCCTTGTCTGCCATCTTTGGTTCACCTCCATCGCGTCCTTCTACACCAGCTCTAAGTAGACTAAGGAGACCAACATCTACTTGGTCGAAACAAGAAACWTACGAAGCGACAGCATCAGCCTTTTCTGTCATCACTGGTGTAAAGATCATCAGCGAAAAGGATGTACAAAAGCAGCTTGAACAAGGCAAGGAGGTGACAGCACTCGAAATCAAGGATGTCTTTTATGGTCACCTCAGCTCTTCCAAGACACAAGCCGACGATGAAGAACAACTTTACTACATCGCGGATTCTGCTTACGATCCACAGTACGACCATGACTTTACCAACTACAAGGGAAATGACACTAACTGTACCAGAGGAGGGTATCCATACAAGAGACCAGCTGGTTGGAACAGAAAGGCTGTGAGAGTGAACGGCAAGTATGAAGATGATGTTTGGTTGGGACAGCAAGGCTGGAGGGAAGGATCTTCCCCAGGAGAATGGGCAGTATCCTACCATGGAACGATGATAGATAACGTCCCCAGCATTGTGGCCGGTGGATACGACACCAAGAGGTGTGCGCGTGAAGCATATGCTCCTGGTATCTACTCCACACCAGACGTTAAAAAAGCAGAAAATTATGCTTCAGAATTCGAGTACAAAGGAGAATACTTCTAGTGCATCCTGCAGAACCGAGTCAACATGAAGAACACGAAGAAGCATAAAACTCTCCACGGGAGATACTTTGTAACTCCTGATGAAGATGATATTCGTCCCTATGGAGTGTGTATCAAGAAAATCTAAACAAGCCCGACCGAAAACAAATACGACTCTAACGAGTCGTATTGAACAGTGGCAAAAGTGTTTCAATAATTAGGATTATGGAATAGTGGCTTTTGTGGAATATTTAGGATTTGTCTTCGCCAATCAATACGACGAGAATTATCCTTTTCATATGGAGTAGACTTGTAGAGACTAAGAAAAGAAACTCACTAGAGAATGAACTTGAAGAATATTTGGTGCATAATCGAAGATAAATGAATAAGTAACTAGATAACTAATATATTTACTTATCAATATAAAATTACATATTTCCCTTCCCTTATTCTGAATCAACTAATATGATGAATTACAAAATGTGTCACTCCCCCTAAGCCAGGCCTATCCCAACAAAATTTAAAATATTTGATAATTAATAAATAAGAGTAAAATTATGTATGTCCCCACCCAACCCTATCCAAATATCAGACGCGTCCAAAGAAAAGTTAATTGAAACAGTTTTTTTTTATTGGTTGGTGACCAAAAAAACTATTTCGAGACACCTTGGAAGTCTCGCTACCACACTAAAACGATCGAAACACATACATTTGAAAACGCAAAATTAGTTAATATTAAATATTAAACTAAAGTTATCTGGTTGTTTATGCGGTGCAGAGTCAATTATCCTTTTGTTTGGTGGAGTGAGAAAGATAGACTGCCGATGTCGGATGTTATGGTTATCGCGTCTCCGTGGCGTAACTTAACAACGCTATCATGATTTTGACAGCCGCTCTAATCAAACAACGTTTGGGGTCTCGGTGTGTTACGTTTGCTCATGCGCACTACATGTACCAAGTTAAAAACCCACGAACGTGGACGGCGGTGTATCAAAGGAAACCCTCTACATCGGCAGATTCTCCTTCCCCCCCCCCGCCTAAAAGAAGGGAGAGAAAGAGGAGAGACTCTGCTAGCAGGGAAGCGGTGACCATTCTCTCGCATTATTTTCCAAGTACTTGAGCCGAATAAACATTTCTGGGAACTTGATATAATTACACTGAACTGGATTTACATAAATAARATAACCGGCTGAAGTTATTCAGGTTGTTGCTATGAGACCATTCTCATAACACAACACATAACACAAGCGAAATTGTTTGAAAGTTAAGACTCTTGCAAATGGCAGCTCAGTTGATATCTGGCCTCATAATTTTTGTAGGATGGATATGGAGCGTCTTAAAAATCTTTATGATCGTCCTCTTCTACGTCATCGTGATCGCCCTCTTCTTCGTTATCGTCTTGCTCATCGTTATCGTCTTGTTCATCGTTATCGTTTCTTTACCTTCAGAACCTCCTCCAAGGAAAAGGGAGCCAACGTCACAAAAAGATTTCGTATCAGCCTTGTCTGACTTCTGTAGTCTATTTCCACGACGTCCATCTCCATCACGTCCTCCTTCTACTTGGTCGAAACAAGAAACATACGAAGCGACAGCATCAGCCTTTTCTGTCATCACTGGTGTAAAGATCATHAGCGAAAAGGATGTACAAAGGCAGCGTGAACTAGGCAAGAGGGTGAGAGCGCTCGAAATCAAAGATGTCTTCTACGGTCGACTCAGCTCGACTCAGACTAATCAAGAACAACTTTACTACATCCCGGATTCTGCTTACGATCCACAGTACGACCATGACTTTACTAACTACAAGGGAGATGACACTAACTGTACCAGAGGATACTATCCTTACAAGAGACCAGCTGGTTGGAACAGAAAGGCTGTGAGAGTGAACGGCAAGTATGGAAATGATGTTTGGCTAGGGCAACAAGGCTGGAGGAGTGAATCTTCCCCAGGAGAATGGSCAGTATCCTACCATGGAACGATGATAGAYAACGTYCCCAGYATTGTGRCCGGTGGATACGACACCAAKARGWGTGTACGTCAACKGTATGGTCCAGGTATCTACTCCACACCAGACTTTAAAGTAGCTGAAGATTATGCTACAGATTTCAACTACAAAGGAGAAAACTGCAAGTGCATCCTGCAGAACCGAGTCAACCTAAAGAAGACGAAGGAGCAAAAAACACCCTACGGGATATACTTCGTAACTCCTGATGAAGATGATATTCGTCCCTATGGAGTGTGTATMAAGAAAATCTAAACAARCCYGTCCAAAACCAACTACGACTCTAACAAATAATCCAGAACTTTTTATTTGAACAGTGGCAAGAGTGTTTGAATATTTAGGATTATGGAATAGTGMWTTTTGTGGAATATCTATTATGAATTATCCTTTTCATAGAGTATACTTTTGTGGAGACAAGAACAGAAATCAAAGCACCTGGTTGCCCCTTAGCTGCATGCTAATTTACATATGTCTAGTCTAGATTTTCATGCCTTTTTTCTTAGAATTGTAGGGAAGTACCGAKAATTATTTGGACAGTAGCAAGAATTTACCAGCTTACATGGAATATTTTGGATTTGTCTTCGTCAATCAATGTGAATAAATTATCCTTTTATAGGACGTATATCGGACGTATAACTAGAGTAATTGCACCTTAGCTAAACGATCTCCGCATACTAATTTATATCTAGTCTAGACCTTCCTGCCTTCATTGGAATCGTAGGGAAGTACAGAGAAGTCGTCCTTTGATTGTATTTGACAAACACGTAATCCAGACTTTGAGCCTGAATATAGTTGGAATACCGGGAATCAAAATAAAGATGTAGTAGTAAAATGATTCTGTTGGCTTGCGTTTTATTAAAAGCATGCGGGCATATTCTACAGCCACATTTTATAGACTATTCTATAGTCACATATTTTATAGCCTCAATGACATACGATCTACAATGCATTTGGAAAAGCCAACGATTTCAAGTAGAGAATGCAAATATAGCAATGTTCAACTTTATTCTTAGCAACCCTAGAAAGCTTCAATGCCTTTAACATACCAAAAAATTGCCCTTTTAAGCGCGACATTTGTTCTGGTCGTCTCCCATTAAGCMTATTCAGTGTAATATCGCTCCATTTAAAACCAATTTCCCTATTGATAGTCAATCGGGTCTTGCATTCCACGTATTTTTGTATTGGTTGCCCATGGAAGTATAGTTGTGTAAATCAATAAGTTCTGTCTAGAATAGGATCTAGAAGAATTACGGTACTCCACAAAAACCTTCAAGTAAACATAAAGAGCGCGTGCTACGGGCGCGTGCTTGTAATTTTAACGACTATAGCATGATAACCAAATGACTGAAAAATCTTGAGAAAACTAACAAAGAACTCAAGATAGAGAAGGACGCTCTTAAACTTAAGTTAACCAACTAAATCTTGATGTTAATGAACTGATAAACTATTGCGATGATCAAGAGCAATATTCAAGAAGAGAATGTCTAGAGATTTACGGTATCSCAGCCACGGCTGGTGAAAACACAAACAATATCGTAACGAAAATCAGCTCTCTAATCGATGTAACCGTAAAACCCGAGGATATACCTGTAAGTCACAGATTACCAACTAGAAATAGAAGTAAAARGGATCAATCGAGCCCGATTATAGTACGCTTCACAAGAAGAGACAAAAGAGAAGAATTGTACCAGAAGAGACGATCACTAAAAGACTTCTCGGTCAATAATATTGGTATAGATCAAGGTCAATCTATATTCAGGAAAGCCTTACTCAAAACAAAAAAGAATTGTTTAGGAAGTACATAAAATTCAAGAAAGAGAACATGTACAAGTTTATCTGGACTCACTTTGGTAGGATCTACCTAAGCAAACATGAGAAGAGTTCTGCACATAGAATCAATACACAACTTGATCTGGATCGATTGTCATCAGTTCCTTTCCATCCAGTTAGCTATGCACAAGTTGCAAGTAGKGATCTTTTGCTGAGTAGCTGTACGAATGGCCTTTCAGATAAGTTTGGTTGAAAAATGACTTTATTTATTGTCTTAGAAACTTTAAACCATACGTTTTATGCATTGCTTGGTATGTAATAATGATAACACAGAGCATGTTAACCATGCTACTGAGCAGAATGAATATACAAATCTACCTTTCCTTGAGAATGRGAGTATGTGGACCGCGTGGCACTAATGAAATAGTAGAAGATAATATAGGTAAGTTGTAGTGCTTGGGAACGAGGTTATTCCGGGCGGAAGCCCTTGGAATTAAATTCGGAAAAATTAATTTCCGACCTCGCTGGGATTCGAACCCACGACCTTCGGAATTGTACTACCGATGCTCTACCAGCTGAGCTAGAGGTCAGACTGAGAGCAGGCCGGGGTGAAATAGATGTTAGGTCGCGGTAATTATGATGCAAAGATGATCTCATCTTTATAATTACCGCGACCTAACATCTATTTCACCCCGGCCTGCTCTCAGTCTGACCTCTAGCTCAGCTGGTAGAGCATCGGTAGTACAGTTCCGAAGGTCGTGGGTTCGAATCCCATCGAGGTCGGAAATTAATTTTTCCGAATTTAGTTCCAAGGGCTTTCGCCCGGAATAACCTCGTTCCCAAGCACTACAACTTACCTATATTATCCTCTACTATTTCATTAGTGCCACGCGGTCCACATACTCTCATCTTTGCATCATAATTACCGCGACCTAACATCTATTTCACCCCGGCCTGCTCTCAGTCTGACCTCTAGCTCAGCTGGTAGAGCATCGGTAGTACAATTCCGAAGGTCGTGGGTTCGAATCCCAGCGAGGTCGGAAATTAATTTTTCCGAATTTAATTCCAAGGGCTTCCGCCCGGAATAACCTCGTTCCCAAGCACTACAACTTACCTATATTATCTTCTACTATTTCCTTGAGAATATTGATTTCACAAACAATATAAATCACCTTGATAGTTTAGATGCAGAGTTTAACATTCCCTCTGACTCAACATTCAACTATTATACAACACATGACTTTCACAGTAGTAAAGAGATCAAGGAATATCTTGTAGATAATTCATTCCTTGCATTACACTGCAACATTAGAAGTCTTGCAGCCAATCTTGATAAATTATKTCACTAATAACTGAAATGGGTGCTCAACCCTCAATCATTGGTCTTACTGAAGTTAAGATCAAAATTGGTAATAGTCCATTACAAAATAATGACATACAAGGTTATCATTTTATTTATCAACCTAGCAATAGTAATGTTAGAGGTGTTGGTTTCTATGTAAATGACTCTCTGAAAATTTCTATGAGAGAAGAATTRACAATACTGAAAGATGAATTTGAATCAATATGGATTGAGATTGATAATGGCCATCAAAATAATATGCTATGTGGTGTTATATATAGACACCCCACTAGTGACGTAACTCGGTTCATGGAATATATAAACATAACATTAGATTTAATTCACCATGAGAATAAGYTTTGTACCCTTATGGGAGACTTTAATCTAGACTTGCTTAAAGCASAATCCCACATAGAAACAAATGATTTTCTTAATACAATGGGCTCTTCTCTTTTTCGCCCACTTATATTACAACCAACAAGAATCACAGATCACACAGCAACACTAATCGATAATATTTTTATAAATACTTTAGATTATTCARCATTAAGTGGAAATTTCATATTTGACCTTAGTGATCACCTTCCAAATTTTATGATAATTAAAAAACCCAATAATAACTTAAACAATGAAAGAATCTATAGAAGAGATTTTTCTCATCTTAATAAACAAAACCTAATAGATGAATTTAATCTAATTAACYGGGAGGAAACATTAACTAAACACAGTGACCCTGATCACATGTTTAATCTATTTCATGATAAACTTTTGTGCATAATAGATAAACATATTCCCTTAAAAAACGTTTCAAAAAAGAAATCAAAACTTCAAAGTAAACCTTGGATTACAAAAGGTATTATGACTTCCATACAACAACAACAAAAAAAAACCAAGTTATACAAACAATTTATCAAAACTAAATCAGCTGTCTATCAAACTAAATTTAGACTTTATAGAAATAAAAGTAATCTGACAAGAATAAGCAAGAGACAATATTATAATGATTATTTCAATGCAAATGCATCTAACAGCAAACAAGTCTGGAAAGGAATCAAAGAAATAGTAAACACCAAATCCAATAAATCTTACCAACAAATAAGCAAAATTTGCATTAATGTTAACAATGATTTAACTGATCCAAAATCAATTTCTGATGCATTCAATAATTACTTTGCCAACATTGGCAAGCAATTGGCTGATAAAATACCACATTCTAGTATTTCTGCTCTAGATTATTTAACAGATTTACCTTCTTATTATGACAGCTTCTTTCTCTTTCCAACTGATGYTGAAGAGATAGCTAAAGAAATATCTAGTCTCAAAGTAGACAAATCAGTAGGACCCTTTAGTGTCCCTGTGAAGATACTGAAAATGCTCCAGCCATGTATCTCAAAGCCTTTGGAAATAATTTTCAACTCATCTCTTGCTTGTGGTATCGTACCCAAGTGTCTGAAGGTAGCTAAGGTAATACCTATTTTTAAGAAAGGATCTCATACAGATCTTAACAACTATCGCCCTATTTCTCTCCTCTCTATCTTTGATAAAATCCTAGAAAAAATTGTCTATAAAAGAATGTTGAGTTATATTGAAGAGAGAAATATTCTCTATGACAAACAATTTGGCTTTCGATCCAATTGCTCTACTGATTATGCAATTCTGAGCATCATAGATAAAATACAAAAGGCAATTGATAATAAGGAATTCTCTTGTGGAATTTTTTTGGACATGAGCAAAGCCTTTGACACAGTTGACCACCAAATTTTACTTGAAAAACTAAATCGTTATGGCTTTCGTGGGCCTATTCTTGATTGGTTGATTGATTATTTGAAAGATAGGAAGCAGTTTGTAGCTATAGGGGAAGTTTGTTCTGAGCACCAAACAATCTCACTCGGAGTACCACAAGGCTCCGTATTAGGTCCCCTTTTATTTATTATATACATTAATGATTTTCATCTCTGTTCTAGCATCTTAGACTTCCATCTCTTTGCAGATGATGCAAGCTTATTTCATAAACATCAAAACTTAACTTCTCTACGAACTAATATCAATGTTGAGCTCGACAACATTTATGCATGGTTGTATGCTAATAAACTCACACTAAACATAGAAAAGTCAAACTATGTACTCTTTCACACTACTCAAAGGAAAATCCCATTAAACTAATCCTGAGGACTATTGACCAAAAGGAACTTAAACAGGAAAAGTATATCAAATATCTTGGTATTTTGATAGATTCAAATCTGTCATGGAAACCCCACATCAATTATATTTTGAAAAAGATCAACAGAAACTGTGGTATTTTATCTACAATCAGATATTTTATTGATCTAAAAACAAGGATAAAACTATATCATAGCTTGATATACCCATTTCTAATATATGGTATACTTGCATGGGGTAGCACCTACCCCACAACTCTTGATCCTTTATTCAAATTACAAAAGAAAGTAATGCGGGTTATAACATTCTCTAGTTTTGATGAAAAATCCAGTCCCCTATTTAAAAGATTAGAAATCATCAAACTAAATGATATCACATTTCTCTATATATCAGTCTTTATGTATAAGTATCATCATTCTATCTTGCCACCTGTTTTCAATAATTTCTTCACTAAAATTAAAGACATTCATAAATATAATACTAGATTATCTTCAAAGTCAAGCTATTCCTTACCGAAAACAAGAACAAATTATGCAATCTTTAATATTCGATTTCAAGGAGTAAAAGTCTGGAATTCTCTTGATGAAAATACTAAGGCTCTCTCCAGGACCTCATTTAAA